>WNNG01000503.1:0-253685 GCA_018208015.1 Medicago ruthenica | reverse complement strand
TTGGATTTCAATGGATTTAACTCATAAGATTTTAAAGGATTTCAAATGATTTATGGATTTCAAAGATTTCAAAAGATTTTATGAATTTTTAAAGACTCATTGAAAAAAATGATCGTAACACACTCTCTTTCACAATATTCTCAATACAGACTCTTTTATTTATTTTACTTAATTTTTTATGAAGGCGATAGAGAGAGGAGAGAGAGATAAAGAGAGAGGGGGAAAAGAGAGGAGGGAGAGGAAGAGAGAGAGAGAGAGAGAGAGAGAGAAGGGAGGAGAGAGGGGAGGGAAAAGAGAGAGAGAGGGGGAGAGAGGAAGAGAGAGAGAAGGGAGGAGGGAAAAGAGAGAGTGAGAGATAGATAGAGAGAGTGGGAGATAAAGTGTGTGTGTGTGTGTGAGAGAGAGAGGGAGAGAGAGAGAAAGAGATAGGGGAAGAGAGAAAGTGTGAGAGAGAGAGGGAGAGAGAGTGTGAGAGAAGGGAGGAGAGAGATAGTAAAAATCTTTAAAGAAAAAACAATCCTAAGAAATCTCATGTTTTCATGAAAGACTTTTTCATGCTAAAATTTCACTAGAAAATCCCACCAAATCCATCAAAATCTAATTTATTAAACAATCCTTCGAAATTTGAATGATTTTGAATACCACAAGACTTTTTTTTAAGTGATAAAGAGTCTTTATTGAATACCACAAGACTTTTTTTAAATGACAAAGAGTCTTGATTGAATACCAAAAGACTTTTTTTAAGTTGCAAAGAGTCTTGATTGAATACCACAATACTTTTTCATGATAAAAAAGTCTTTTAAAATCTCTTAGAATACTAATTCAATACACCCCCTTAGTAGACATGTATCGATCTTTTTTTTTTATTAGTGAAGGTGATTAAGGTCATATACTATAAATGTTTATATAAAATATACATCATCATATAAAAGATACATTATTATCATCAAACAAATATTTAGGGATTATAAAATCATATCATTATATTTATTCAATAATTTTCAATGGGGTGGCAGTCAATTTTCAGTGAGAAAAAAATGAAATTATTGAATGACTAATAATAAAATAAAAAATTTAGACTAATAATAAAATAAAAAATTTATGGGCCCAGTTTGATTCATGTACATCTTTGTTGTTTGTAGAGACTAAAATAATACTTCCTCTAATCACTATTATTAGCACATATTATCTTTTTAGATTTATTGAATAACTGATATATCAAGACTATATTATAAATTTGATACATCAATTATTCAATGTATATAAAAAGATAATATTTGTCTATAATAGTGATCGGATGAAGTATTAACTTGGTATTGTCGGAGATGTATTTGAATCAAAATGAATAATATTAAAGATGCATTTAACAATTGATTTAAATAGAGAAAAATTGTCTTGAAAATGATACATTCAACAATCAAAGTTTAAAAAATAACATTTTCTACATTTTTTTTCTCTCCCTTTTTCCTTCTCTCTTGTGAGCCGTCACCAAAACCCTAGTTTCTTCTCTGTCATTCATCAAAGAGGGGTGATTTAGGGTCAATTTTTGACACAAAATCATCTCTCTAACTCGTTTTTCTTTTTCCCTTTTATTGAAATAAGTGATTTTCACATCTATTTTGTTTTTTCTTTCGTGATTTAGTCGTCTTAGTGCGACGTTGTTTTATTCGTCATCTTTGTGCAGCTTGTTTGTCTTTCTTGTTTCGTTCAGGTATTTGTTCGGTTTAGATTGTCAAATCAGCTTCGATCTAGTGCAGATTCAATCAATGACTTTAACGTCGTCAACGTTGCAGATCCAAAGACATGAATATTCCGGAAACTTGAATATAGTCATATGTGTAGGCTTTTGTACTTTGTCGTTTTATGATATTAACATGGATGTTGTGAGCTTGTTCGTAGATTCATTCTTTTTGTTTTTGACGAATTTGTATTGTATCAATGTACTCTACCAATTTGAATAAATGAATATCATTTATTTTTAGTAAAAAAAACATTTTCTACATAAAACTTAAGGTGACTACTAGGGTACCCATGGAAGAATGGTGGGTAGTTTACCTCAACCAACAAACATTAGCCACATAAACACATTTTTAAGTGGTATCCATGAACTATCTTGACCCCACCAATAAATTGCTCATTTTCATTGGTTGGTGGGTAAATTACCCACCGTTCTTAAAATGTAATCTAGAAGGAAAAAAAGTAATATCGATAAAGTAATAATTAATGTTTGAAAAACAAGGCAATTTGAAACAATTTTGTTTCGCAAATAAGACAATTAAAAAGAGTATCTAATTCACTTCTTTCATTTAAAAAGAGAAACTAGGTGCTTTCTGTGTCATTGAACATTGAAGAGCAAAATGAGAAGAACAAGGTGCTTCTTAGACATTAGCATAGGTGAAGAACTAGAAGGAAGAATATTGGTCGAACTTTACAACGATGTTGTTCCCAAAACTGCTGAAAATTTCAGAGCTCTATGTACTGGTGAAAAAGGCATTGGTCCCAATACTGGGGTACCCCTCCATTTTAAGGTACTCTCTTTTTTCTTATGACCTATTTTCGTTTTTTATTCAATTCTAGTTTTTTACCTATCAAAGACTCTTTTTTTGGCCTTTGTTTGTTCTGTTTTGATTCTCAGAATTGTTGTTGATTGTAAAGATCTGTACTTTGTTGTAATCTAAAAAAAGGGTTCAACTTGAATTTGGACCATCAATTCTGAAAAGACGATTGTTCCCTTTATTCTTTTGATTGTTGATAACTTTTTTAATCTAAAAGTTTCTTCTTTATTGGTGGAGGTGATTTTTTCTATACTGTTTGATGATATTCCTTTACTAATATAATCAATGAAGAATTTGCTAATTTAAAAGTTTTGATTGGTACATTTGGGATACCTTTTGGATACATCTTCAAAAACTTGTCTTAAAGTTTTTTCCTAGAGCCTTGTTCTTCATTATGTTATGCGCAGAAGTGAAGTGCAGTGCTTACTCCTTTATTCATTCTTTGATGATTTAAGAAAAAGAGACACGTTTGCGAGATATTAGTGGAGATGTAAACGATCCATTTGATGATGGTGGTGATGCACTTCTTGAATTGGTAAAATTAGACAGAAGCTATGTTCGTGTGGATGATAGAATGGGAATTGGGATGATAGAATTGATAAAATTGGTATTAGTTCAGTAAATAATAAGCAATTAGACATAGACGTACTTTAAAAAGAAGTAATGATATTTTGTGACATTTTGACATTGGTTGGGGAAAAAAACATATTTATGATATATTTACAAGGAAAAGTACATACGTTTGACATGGATAAGAGAAAGATATGTACGTCTCTATGATTTTTTGTTATAATCACAAGTATTTTTTTGTATGATTTAATCATCATTTGCATATATAATTACATATTGAAAATATCAAAGTCTCTTTACAAATATTAAATGTAGAGTATATTTTTTTTTCCTTCTGCTTCATATCTTTATTTTTCAAGAATTTCATGTATCCATGTATTCATGTCGTATCACGCTTATATGCTCCTTTTATATCAATCGAAATTATATAGTAATATAGTTTATATATCTATACATGCAACGACGTTATGTATTGTTGACCATCAAACAATATATAGAACAAAACTTTGTATTGTAACTCAAATATATTTCGCTAGTGTTGCGTACAGTTGTACGGGGCATCAATGTGTATCAAAGTACATCCAAATTCCTAAGTTTGTTCATGATATGAATACCAACTTGTGTTTTTTCTAAAGAAAATATTATCTCTTATAAAGTAAATAACCTATATTAGTTCAAATGTCAATTATTGAATTCAGTTTATATTTTCTGTTGTTATTTTCAGGGATCTTGCTTTCATCGTATTGTTAAAGGCGCTATGATTGAAGGAGGTGATATATCTGCTGGAGATGGTACTGGAGGAGAATCTATATATGGACTCAAGTTTGAAGATGAAAATTTTGAAATGAAGCATGAAAGGAAAGGGATGTTATCGATGGCAAACACCGGTCCTAATACAAATGGTTCTCAGTTTTTCATCTCTACCACCCGAACTGCTCATCTAGATGGTAAGCATGTTGTATTTGGGAAAGTAGTTAAAGGAATGGGTGTAGTCCGTTCAATTGAGCACGTTGCGACCGGAGACGAAGGCCGTCCTGTTCTTGACGTTAGAATTGTGGACTGTGGAGAAATTCCCGAAAGAGAAGATGATGGCATAACAAACTTTTTCAAAGACGGTGATACTTATCCCGATTGGCCAGCAGACCTTGCCGAGAGCCCTAGTGAACTTGATTGGTGGTTGAAATCTGTTGACTCAATCAAAGCTTTTGGTAATGAGTGTTACAAGGTATATTAGTGCTATCCTATTATATGAAATTAGCTCTTTTATTTTCTGAGATATGAATTAAATATTTATAATTTTTTTTTCCTGACAGAAACAAGATTACAAAATGGCTCTAAGGAAGTATCGAAAGGCTTTACGTTACCTAGATATTTGTTGGGAGAAGGAAGGGATTGACGAAGGTATGCTTCCTCTTGCTACTATTTATTTCACTTTACAGTGCAATGTGCAACAACTATGCTACAAATGCAGTTCACAACTTCACATCCTTTACACATGATAAGTAGGTTTATTTTTGGCTTTGCAGAGAAAAGTTCAAGTTTGAGAAAAACAAAGTCTCAGATATTTACAAACAGCTCAGTAAGTTGGAATTTACTACTACACTGTTCAGATAAATTTAAAGTGCACCTATATTAACTGACTTTGATGTTTCTCATTCTACTGATTTTATTTTTTTACAGGCTTGTAAATTGAAATTAGGAGATATTAAAGGAGCACTGTTAGACACAGAATTTGCAATGCGTGAAGGTGATAACAATGCAAAAGCTTTGTTTCGCCAAGGACAGGTTGGTATGGCTATTGAAGAGATTTGAATCGTCATTTGGTGCTTCTGACTCTTACTATGTCAGGCTTCTAGTTTCAGGTATTTAATGTGTCCTGCTTTTTTCTCTGATAATTATGTTACTTCTATTTCACCAGGCCTACATGGTACTCAATGACATTGATGCTGCAGTTGAAAGCTTTAAGAAGGCACTGACCTTGGAGCCAAATGATGGTCAGTTATTATGAACATACTATTTTGGATCAAACCTTTGTCGTGTACTTTTCTGTGCTATAAGTGATTACATTACACTATAATTTATTAGTCATAACTGAGAGTCAGTGTTCTCAACATACACAGACAAAAGGATTAATGATTTTTTTCATGATGCAAGCTGAAAATTTATGTCCAAATGACATAGTCTACGTAATAGGGGGAAAATGTTGAGGAAGAAAGCAGGAAGATAAAATGAACTCATTGGTTATTTTGTGAAGAACTAAAAATTTATGCGCTTGTATATGGCCATTTACACCTAACCTTATAATATTTTGTGCAAGTCCTTTAATCTAGAGTTTTATGTAGCTTACTTTATATGTTGCTATGTTCAGCTGGAATAAAAAAGGAACTAGCTGCTGCCAGGAAGAAGGTGGGTGCATCTTTGAAACAAGCATTGAAGCATTATATATACTTTTCTGGAATCTATCTAACTGGCTATATTTATTGTAGATATCTGATAGGACTGATCTAGAGAAAAAAGCATATAGTAAGATGTTTCAATAGCACAAAGGTTAGTCACAAAAGTAATATACGGCCAGGCATGTGAATTACCATGAAACAATATAATGAAACAACATTCACATGAGGCAATATAATTTAACGCGAGTCTTTTGTTGATCTGTAGCTTCTTTGTTCTTTTCAGGTTTATGTTGAACAATCATATCATTGCAACATATATATATACAAAAAGGTAAAAGGTTTGGGTTTGAACCCATTGTTACTAAAAATATTGAGAATGAGGTTCAGATGAAATAGGTCAATAAATGAAACTTTAAGCCAACAATTTTGTTAACGTTTTCTTTTGCTGTGATCATTTTAATTATTGGGTGGTGATTCTAGTCAATGAAATGTAATTTTGTTGATGGACCACAGAAATTGCTCTATATGTGATTTTGATATTTATTATTGAGAACTTACACAAGTGTAATTCAGTACTTTTCTTAATCAAGCTCAATCATATAAGAAGTTAATTTATTTCATTGATTATTGTAGTTAATATGTAAACTTGTATCTAACTTGCAAGCTTTTGAAGCTTGCATATGAAATCTCTCCGGATTAATTTCATAGTAAAAATCATGGAATGCTATTTAACCCAGAATTTTGTTTTGGTTGCATGGATTTGTATTTATTGAATTTTAATGCAACACAATTAGTCCTAATAAAGTTACTGAGCTTAAGGGAGATACCTGATACTACTATTTAGATGTCCATGTTGTGAACTGAACTCTTTGGTAATAGCGGACAGCTGCTAACCTGGCTGATAGTTTATAACTTATAGCTTATTACTGATGACTGATGGTTGATAGCTGATAGCTTATAGTTGATGACTGATGACTGATAAGCTAATTGAAATGTTTGGTAAAATTAGCGGTTCAACTAGCTGATAGATGTAAAATGACATAAAAGGACATTTTTATATCATTCAATTTTTTATGAAGACAAGAACAACATACATTAATAATAATAATAACAACAACAACAACAATATCATTGTCATTTAAGTACGAATTAAAATAATTTTAACTACAATTATATTAATCCAAAACAATAATAAAAATAAGTCTATACTGACTGAGAGTACAATCAAGAAACTAGGGTTTTGGGATCTGTTTTGGTCATGTCTGAGGAATGATCCTACGGTTACTATTTGTAGCCTGAATTGAGCTTAACTGGTCATGGTTTTGGGCTCAATTTGTTTGGGGCCAAAAACATGGCTAGAGCGCCCTATTTGATCCTAGGAGCTCTTTTAGGGGGTGCCATTAGCACTATCCCCTAAGGTTATATGAGATCTTCAGGTGGGCTTCGTGTCCTTCTGGAGGGCGCCCAACCCTACTTTAGGGCTCCAAGCCTTAAATGGCGAGATTGACGGTCCAAAGTCTATCGTCTAATATTCCATAATAAAGCTGCAATATTGTTACGAAGAAGCAGTAGAACCCATTTTTATCTCTCTTTGCATGATCGTTGGTATTCTCTGTATTTAATACATTTATTTTTTATTTTAAATTATAATAAAACATAATGGGTAAAACTGGTATTTAAATAAAATAGTAAGGGTAAAAGAGGAAGAAAAAACAATAAGCTATAAGCTCAAACACTATTTGAAATAGCGTCTGAAAAATAAGCTATAAGCTCCTGAAATAAGCTATAAGCTCTTGACGAAAAGACTCTTATCAAACATGTCTTTTTTTGCCAGACAAGCTTATAAGCTATAAGTTAATAAGACATAAGCTTGTTTTTGTGCCGTGCCAAACAAACTCTTAATCTTCCCGTTCCTCGAAAATGAGTCTTGGTAATTAGAGAAAACATTGTCAAAAACAAACTTGGTGTTCCCTATTTTAGATTTTGTTAATGTTTGAGGGTTTGGTTTGACCCCTCCTTTGTACTCCATTTTTATTTTAATCTATCATACGCTGTCGCGCTATAGGCACACCAGCTTTGTTGGTTTTTGTCTCAGATCCTTGTACTAGTTTTGGTGCAGTTTTGCATTTTTGTTTTGGGGTGTTTGCAGCTGACTATGTTTTTTAGTTTTTAATATTGATCTGCATATTTATGTAGATCTGAACATTGTATTTGTTTATATCTTTCAAACACCTTGTTTTTGGGATTATTTATATTTTAAATTCAACTTTTTTTTCTTTAAGAAAATTAAAGGTCAAATATATATATATATATATATATATATATATATATATATATATATATATATATATATATATATATATATATAGTTGTTTAATTCGAGCAAACGAGATGAATAGAGTTGTTTATGATTTAAACAAGTCCAACTGGAAAAAAGTTGCATTAAACTCAAATTAAGTTTTAAATTGAACCAATTATTATGGACTCAACGTATTTCCAGCACTATCACCGAGCCAACATCATCATTACATCACCCAGAGGTCTGTTTTTCATTTTACATTAAGTCATGGATTGTTTACGAATTTGTATGTGAAATACCCACTATATTCAGTTAGATGTGCAATAATAGTAAGAAAAACACTTGTTTGACCTCATAAAATTCAAACCTCATTATAGCAACACGACCCCATTTGACCTTTTCCTCATAATAATTCCCACTATTTATAATATGTGAAATCTCTACTAATTACCAACCCCTTCTCTCTAATACCGGATTGGCTTTTTTTAAGAAACAAAAAACTAAATAAGTAAATGGAAAATAAATAAATAAAATGTTATGTATGTAACATAAATCCAAGCAATGGATACAAAGTTTAAAATTATGACAAAGAATATTACTATTAAAAAAAGAAACTTGATCTAGTACTCTGCTTTTCATATCTCGATCAAACGATTTTATCTTTCAGTTTAAATTCATAAAACTCTCCAATGATCTACATGCATCTATTGAGAATTTGAGATCATTTGTTTAATTAATTAAACCACACGGTATATATAAAATATGGGCTAAAATATATTTTGACTCTTTTAACTTAGGTACCGTTTGACCCGACTTTTTTTCTACTTCTCTACAATTTTAAGGAGAATGTAAACCAAACACAATATCAATTAAGTACTTTATTATATATTTGTACAATATTTTACCAAGCAACTTTTAACTTAAAAATAGCTTTAAAACAAAAAAATTAATAAAGTAACCAAACAATTTTAACTTCTTTCTTAAAGCCCTTAATTTTAACTTTGTTTTAAAGTAGCTTTTAGACCGTAATAAAGTCAGGTCAAATGATGTCTTATTGTATAACATTTATTTTGATTCGGTCAAAACAAAATTAGTTAGATCATTTGTCTTTTGAAAGATTTAATTTAGTTCATTTTGTTAAATGTTTTAGTTCTTGATCTCTCAAAAGTTTCTCAAAGTGTTGTACAGATCTTGAAAATTAGTAATTTTTTGGCCAAATACCTCTTTTAGTCCTTTAAGTTTGATAAAAATACTGGATTAGTCCTTTAAGTTTTTAAGTTTCAAATATGTCCTTTAAGTTGTTAATTTATTACACCGTTACCCTTTTAAAGACCTATTTGAAACTTAAAAACTTAAAAAACTTCAAATAGGTGCATTAAATTAACAATTTAAAGGATCTATTTGAAACTTAAAAAACTTAAAGGACTAATTCGGTATTCTTGTCAAACTTAAATGACCAAAAATGATATTTGGCCTAATTTTTTTTACCTCGTGAACATGCCTTATTTGATCAAATTACCATTTCTCTCTCAACATGACAAATATATACAAAAATAAATAAATTATAGTTTTGTTGAAGTGTCACCAATGCATAAGCCACCAATCCATTCCTTTCTCAACATGACAAATATATACAAAAATAAATAAACTATAGTTTTATAGAAGTGTCACCAATGCATAAGCCATATTGTTATTAATTTTTAAGATC
Organism: Medicago ruthenica; assembly: GCA_018208015.1. Lineage (NCBI taxonomy): Eukaryota > Viridiplantae > Streptophyta > Magnoliopsida > Fabales > Fabaceae > Medicago > Medicago ruthenica. The sequence continues at coordinate 244,157 of WNNG01000503.1, read as the reverse complement.
AGTTTACTTATTTCATTTTTTTTGAGATTCCAAATTTCGAACCTAAAACTACAAGGTCGAGGAAAGAATGCTCCAACCAAGTGATATAAGGAAAACCAGCTCATTTCATCTTATAAACATACATAGCTACCTTCTCACATTACTTAAATTATATATGAAAATAATAACCATATGCCAAAGGTGATTTGAACAAGATATACATAAGAGTAATAACTATTCCTAACATCAAAACATAACAATCTATGAACATCTTTAACTACGTGATACTATTGTGTCAACAAATTCAACTTGTTTTCCGTAGTTAAAAAAAAAATCTAACTTGTTTCTAAATTCTACCCTCACTTATATCAAGACTAACTAAAAGCTAATCTGGTCATTCTACACCACCATGTATGCTTCATGCCTAACGCTTTAATTTTCTTCCACGGGCACCTCTATATAAACCCAACCAAATCATAACAATTAAAAACCTCCCTTTGCTTTACCTTATAAACAGCTAGCTAAGTGACAAGAATCATATAAGACAATATGGCCTCCACCACCAACATTGTTCATGTCCTCACCTTACTAGTTATAATAACCTCTTCAATGTTTACAGTTACTATGGCAAACAAGGACTGGCCCTCCTTTGGTAATTTCAACTACACTGATTGGTGGTCCAGATTTGGAAACCATCATCATCAAATAAATAAGACTGAACAACAACCTAAGAAGATCATTGTTGGTGGCTCTCAAAATTGGCACTTTGGCTATAACTACTCTGATTGGGCTATCAAGAATGGTCCTTTTTACCTCAATGATACTCTCGGTAAGCTTCCCTTTATTATAAATTATAAACTCCATTGGTCAATGTTAATAAATTATTGAGGCATATATATTATTTTATAAATTTAATATTTATACACTACTCAGGAAGCTCTAACATATACTCCAACTACACTTTAGCATTTTACAATTTGATTGTACTTACGGGACGAATTCTTATATGATGTTGATATTTGATATTTATGCATATGTATAGTTTTCAAATATGATGCTCCAAATGCAACAAGTTTCCCACACAGCGTGTACATGTTTCCAACTTGGCAAAGCTTCATGAAATGTGATGTTAAAAGGGCTAAGATGCTGGCAAATCACACACAAGGTGTTGGAGAGGGATTCAAGTTCGTGTTAAACAAGTGGAAGCCTTATTACTTTTCATGTGGTGAGAAAAATGGGTTACATTGCAACGTTGGACAAATGAAGTTTGCTGTTATGCCAATGATTCGTCCTTTCTTGCCATCATGGCCTTGAAAAAAATGTTCATTTGCAACAACTTGACATAGCTAACTAGCTCTTGGAAAATTGGAATTGCAAGCTGCAGCTTTTGAATTTTATAGTTTTCTCTTTTAACTTTCAATATATGTTCCAATAAACTAAAATAAATCGAGTTTTCTTATTCTATTTGCACTTATCAAAATATATGTAATGTAATAATGCATTTGATACATCAAAACAATTGTGGTATTAAGTACTACTTACTATTGTAGATGTTCTTTGTTTCTCCATTTGTTAAACAAATGTAACAATTTTCACGAACATGGACATTTGTTGGATGAATTTTAATGCGTTGCCCCAAAAACAACGCGGCACAAATATTTGATGGTTGCTCTTTTGACCCCCTATTTGCTCTTTACCATGAAAAACAACATTCGTATTTATCTCCCTAAGCCTTTTAAAAAAAAATGTTGTTAGCAAGTTATCTCCTGAATGGTTTGTGTATTCGTAGAGAGCCAAAAGAGTAACCATCAAGATATTTATGTTTGGTTCCTACCAAAAGAGTATTTTGAAATTTTAAAGGTAAAGATAGTGTCTTTTATAAACAATCGAGAGTGTCAGACAAATTAATGTTCTAAATGCAATTGTAAGACTAATTAAGTATTTTCTCGGATTTCAAATATAAGTAAAAATTGGTCAGAAAAAGTTTGTATTTCATCCAAAATTTGGAGTTGATTGAAGATGGAAAAGTTTCCATTAATAGGGATTTAAAGTGGAGAACAATTTACAAATAATGTTAGCAGAGCGGTAAAGAAGATTTGACTATAATTCTAGGTGTGCGACACACCATGGGGATCGCTACCTATCTTGGACTCCCTTCGATGATAGCTAGAGTAAGATTTGAAAAGGCTGTTTTTACTCATATCAAGGACCAACTATGGAGGAGAATCAATTCTTGGAGGGAAAGGTCTTTGTAGCAGGTAAATAAGTTATGATCAAATCAGTTCTCCGATCAATCCTTCATATATGGTGAGTATTTACCTCATTCCTACTACAATTGTTCATGACATAGAGATGATGTTCCATGCATTTTGGTGGGGAAGTGGTTATCGTAACAAGGGTATTAGATGGGTGTCGTGGGAGAAGCTAGCTTATTCTAAAGCAAAAGGAGGTATGAGTTTTAGAAATTTAAAAGCTTTTAACTTAGCTTTGTTTGCCAAGCAAGGGTGGAATATTATAAGCAAGCTGGAGAGTTTAGTGGCTAATATTCTCAAAGCAATATACTTTTCCAATTTATCAATTATCGATTCAAATCTAGGCCATAACCCTAGTTATTCGTGGTGTAGCATTTGGGCATCTCATAACATTCTGTTAGAACCTGTGTTGGGGGTCTGCTGCAATAATTTGGTCCAAAGGATGAACATGATGAAGAGTGCACATAAATTCCAAAGCGTGTGTGGGACACACTAACCTTTAGGTTCGATTCATCCCCACCAGTTATGTCAATCGAATGCAAAAAGGTTATACTGGTGAATCCCCTTCAGAATACGATGGAATCCTTGACGTGACTTGCACATTCACACCAAGCGTATCGACAATGGTAGTTTACAGAATAAAGTTATGTCAATTTCTCTCGTGCACTAGAGAAAAAAAAAGAATGATTTAGTATAATTTTCGGCAGAATTTAGACTCACAAGAATGTGATGTTCTATCTCTTTTTCTTTTAATTTTTTCTGCCTCCAAAGTGTCTCTATTTATAGAGAAACTTACGTCATTTGGTGAAGAGAAACAACCATTTAGAAGAGTTTGTTCATGAAGGGTTACATTGCATCAATTGTCAAGCAATACACCTTTTCTCTAAAAGGTCTTTCTTTAACCATTGCAACTTTCCAAATATATTTTGGGAATTTCTCTCACAATCCCCCGAATTTTCAAAATATATCTAAATCCATTATTCCGAAAATATCATGGTTTCAGACAAAGGTATCTCACGATTTGAACATTTACTTAGTGAGTTAAGTTTTCACTCATCCCCAAATAATATGATAGGCAAGCTTTGAACCAACTATTCATCAGAACAAATGTGCATAACTCACACTTGAAATCTCGGTACCATTAATCGAATTGTAGAAATGACATGTTTGTTAAGGTCTTGTGTCCGTGTATCTTTTTCATGAGAATTTAAGAGTCAAGCCCTTGAACTCAATGAAACGGCCCCACTTCATTCTCATATAGATAGACTATATCAGAAATGCCCCATAAGTATGCATTCCAGCAAATATATGTTATATGTCCATTAAGAGGAAAACCTCATCCTACCCCTTTTCTTCTTATGGTCCAAATACTTTTACCCCTTGGATGTATCTATCGTCAAGTACTTCAATCACTCTAATAGTGTACTTTTACCATTGAACCCAAGACTTGATGCTACTCAAGTGTGGGGTGAGTTTCCACCATTGGTGATCAATTAGATTTGGGCTTGTACCGCATCCCTGATGATGTCTTCAATGTTATCAACATCACATCTGAAGACATCATATTCTTGTCAATCATTTCGACAAAATGCAAGATTTTTCCTTTTAACTTTTATAAACATTGAATATTCAACTTTTCATAGATTTTGAATTCTCATAGCTATGCATGTTGATCAACTTTTATACTTATGATAGTATTCACCAACTATTATCAAACCATGACACTTTTGTCAATTGAGTATATTGTATTAATACACAATCTTTTATGTCATTACACCTTTGCTATTAAAATATTTAACATGCATTTCAATTTGAATTTCAACTTTCTTTTTATATCTGACCAAGATATATCTTACGTTGAATGCATCAAACATACATAGCAAAATAAAACATGATCATAAAAGAATGGTATAACCAAGTGTAACTTCATTAGGTGGGTCAAAACATGTAAGTTATATACTCCACATAAATTTAAATATAACACAGACATTTTGATCTTAGTTATCATATAACTACATGTTTCATAAATTCATTGTGTTAAATTCAAGTTTCATATTAAAAAATGTTCCACGGTTAATCCAAAAATATACAATAGGAAAATAAACAATGAACCAAAATCATTAATATTTTCTATTACTTTCTTCCATGAACATTTACCAACTTACAATAATTCAAAACATACCCAAATTATTTTAATATCAAGATAAACAAGAAATTAACAATTACTTTCATGTTATCATGCACATATAGTATAAGATCATCAAATATAAATTAAACAACTTCTTGCACAAAAAAAAATATCATTAAAAGCATACACCTGATATTTTTTACAATTTATATGCATAAACTGTATATTAAAATATGCATCCATATATTATTTCTATTTAAATTAATTGACTAATTTTCCCATCAGTTAAATACAGGTAACCCTTTATTTTGATACATAGCGCTGGCTTCGTTGTTCATTGTATAAAATTTGTGCCCTTTGATTTTACTTGGATCGTTTTAAACTTCCGAAATGCAAAACAATTCATGTTCATATCATTTTATCAAACAAAACAACCAATGAGATATTGCTATCAATAATAATAATTAGAATTTAATTCTCCTTAATTATTATGATTTGTAAATCTGTTGTTGACCCATTATTTACTCACCTAATTAGTGGATTGTTAACCTGACTCACTACATTCTAGGTTTAATTTTCTGTATATATACATGATTGTAACTAATGAGAAATTATCATTAACATTACACAATTCTTCTCTTTAAACTCTCATATGGTATCAGACTGAAACGGTCCAGCCCCAGCTAAATCAGGACGCCGTTCCTAACCCCAGCCATGGCCACCGACAACTATACCTCAATCCCCAACCCCTATGAATCATCCAAACCACTCGCCTGCATCACCCTTGGCAGTGTAATCAAACTTCTTCCCACCAATTACCTTAATTGGCAACTCCAGGTTGAAGCTTTCCTTGATGGCTATGATCTCCTCCAATACCCAGATGGATCGTTACCGGCGCCGTCCCAAACGATCACCACCACTGCCGAGACTCCAGTGACAAAAACCAATCCTGCCTATCAAACATGGCGACGACAAGATCGCCTCATCTATGGCGCCCTCCTCACCACCCTCTCAAATGAGGTCGCCTCCCTGGTCTCTCAGACAAAGACATCACATGATCTTTGGACCCTCCTCAAAAACACCTATGCCAAGGCTTCCCGCAGCCATCTCAAGCAACTAAAGGAACGCCTCCGGACGGCATCCAAAGGTACCCAATCCATCACAGCTTTTATGCACTCCCTGAAGCAAACAGGTGATCTCCTTGCCTCACTTGGATCACCTGTCTCCATTCAAGACATGACTGATTATATCTTGCGCGGCCTCGATGATGGCTATCGCGCTGTCATTGACGGCGTGAATGCAAGGGATAATCCAATTACCTTTGATGACCTTCTTGAGAAGCTTCTCATCCAGGAACTCTCAATCGCCGTTGTTCAGCAACAAATCCCTGCCCCACTCACCGCCTTGAATGCTCAAACACGACCCCACTACAACAACAACAAACCTCGCCATGCTCAACTCTCTACACAATCGAATCAATGCCCTGGTGATCGCAAACCCTTCCTAGGTAGATGTCAGTGGTGTAATGTCAAAGGACATGTTCTCAACCAGTGCCGCACCTTCAAACAGCAACATCCTGGTATCCCGCCACCTCCTCGGAACTCGCTCCAGGTCAACACTGCAACTGCTGATCTCCCACAAACTGATATTTTGGTTGACAGTGGCGCAACACATCACATCACATCACCAACGATCTTGCAAATATGGCAATTCATCATCCATACACGGGTCTTGACTCACTGTTCATGGGCAATGGTACAAGTTTAAACATCTCTCACTCTGTAACTCTTTTAATTAATGATTTATCCTTGTCTAATGTTCTGTGCGTTCCCTCCATGAAACAACAAATCATTTCTGTCTCCCAACTTACCAAACAAACTAATTCTGCTGTTCTTTTCTTGCCACATTCTTTTTATGTGAGGGACTTAAAGACTGGTCAAACAACCTATAAAGGCTCATGTGTTGACGGACTTTACCGCTGGCCCGCCCCCGCACCTTCTGTTCACACCGTTCGCAAGGACTCACCCACATCATGGCACCATAGGCTTGGGCACCCCTCATCTTCTATTTTCAAATTTATTTCCCAACACTTTTCTTTAGGCACAAATAAATTCCAGCAATCTGATTGTAATTCATGCCAAATTAATAAAAGTCACAAACTTCCTTTCCATGAATCCACTCTTATATCGTCTTATCCATTAGAAATAATTTTTTCGGATGTATGGACTTCTACCATTTTATCTATTGATGGTCTTCGCTACTATTGCATGTTTGTTGATCATTTCACCCGTTATATTTGGCTCTATCCAATGAAACGCAAATCTGATGTACAAGTCATCTTTCCCAAATTTAAATCACTGGTTGAGAATTTTCATAAGCAACAAATAAAAATCTTGTACACAGATAATGGTGGCGAATACATTGGTCTTCGCCCTTTTTTAAGCACTCATGGTATAAGTCATCACACCACTCCACCCCACACACCTGGACATAATGGTATTTCAGAACGCCAGAATCGCCACATTGCCGAGACTGGTCTCGCCCTTCTTCATCACTCAGGCCTATCCCTTACCTATTGGCCTCACGCCCTGACCACTGCAGCCTATCTCATAAATCGCCTTCCCACTCCCATTCTTGGGTACCACTCACCCTATTTCAAATTGCACAACATTAGCCCAGACTATCATAAATTAAAATGTTTTGGATGTTTGTGTTTTCCCTGGATTAAACCATATGCTAACCATAAACTTGCACCAAAGTCTGCTATGTGTGTTTTTGTAGGTTACTCGGCTGATCAACATGCATACTTATGTCTCGATCCCACAACAGGAAAAATTTACACCTCTCGCCATGTAAAGTTTGTCGAATCGGAATTTCAGTTTAGCTCCATTGCCACTCAAACACAGGCACCTGCCCCAGATTCGACGCTCGCTTCGCCCAATCAAAACAAGCTCACTCAAATCATTCATAAGCCCTCCACTCCAATCACAAATGACCTCGCCCACATTACTCATTCGCTTGCGCCCTCATCACCAATCCCCAATGACCTCGCCTACACCACTCAACAGCAGTCGTCCTCCTCACCAACTTTCAGTGAGCTCACCCAACCCACTCAAACATCTTCGCCTTGTTCACCAAACTCCAATGAGCTCGCCTAAAACATTCACATGTCCTCGCCCCTGTCCCTAACATCCCATCAACTGGACTACATCACTACCTCGCCAACGCCTCCACCACCGCCCCCACCCACTGCTCGCCCACCCAACAACCAGTCGACCAACGACGGTGGGATCATCACCCGTTCTCAAAACAACATTGTTAAGCCCATCCAAAAGATTAATCTTCATGTTAGCCCCCAATGTCCCATCGAACCCAACAATATCACTCAAGCCCTTCGTGATCCTGATTGGCGCTCGGCTATGCAAACTGAATTTGATGCCTTACACAACAATAACACTTGGGATCTTGTTAGCCTGTCCTCCGCTCAGAATTTAGTTGGGTGTAAATGGGTTTTTCGTATCAAACGGAATCCGGATGGCTCCATTGATCGTTACAAGGCACGACTTGTCGCCAAAGGATTTCATCAACGCCCTGGTTGTGACTGCACGGAAACGTTCAGTCCAGTTGTCAAACCGGTGACTATTCGCATTGTCCTTACCCTTGCAGTTCGTCAAGGATGGTCCCTACGTCAGCTTGATGTTAACAATGCATTCCTCCAAGAGGAAGTCTTCATGTTACAGCCACCTGGTTTTGTCAACAAAGATCTCCCTGATCACATATGTCGCCTCAAAAAGGCACTCTATGGGCTAAAGCAAGCACCTCGCGCCTAGTATACGGAGCTTCATGTATTCCTTCTATTCTTGGCTTCGTCAACTCCACTGATGATGCCTCTTTATTCATCCACTACAAACCAGGCGTTACACTGTACTTATTGGTTTATGTCGATGATATCATTGTCACCGGGAGTTCTCCTGCAGAGGTCTTCGCACTCATCGCTACACTCGCCGCTCGCTTTTCTCTGAAAGATCTTGGATGTCTTAACTATTTCTTGGGGGGTCGAAGTTATTCCCTCTACCGCAGGTATATTCCTTTCACAAAGGAAATATATCACTGACCTACTACATAAATCAGGCATGGCAGATACGAAACCAGCAACCACTCCACTGTCTGCCACGGATAAGTTACTCAAGGATTCCGGCGATCTCCTACCCTCCCCAACCGAGTATCGAGCGATCGTAGGAAGCCTCCAATACCTGAGCCTTACTCGCCCAGACATTGCCTTCATCACCAACAAACTCGCCCAATTCATGCAAAACCCTAGAACGGCGCATTGGACTGTACTCAAAAGAGTACTCAGATACTTGGCGGGTTCATGTGACAAAGGTGTCTTCATCTCGGCGACCGCCCCACTCAATCTTCACGCCTACTCGGATGCGGATTGGGCGAGCGATAAGGATGATTATATTTCCACCACTGGTTACCTGTTATATCTTGGCAGCACGCCCATCTCTTGGAGTTCTCTAAAACAACGATCTGTTGCTCGATCCTCCACCGAAGCAGAATATAAAGCCCTGGCTGACACGGCGAGTGAGCTACTTTGGGTCCTTTCTCTATTCACTGAACTTGGTCACACTCCAACAACCAATCCAGTCATCTATTATGACAATCTCGGTGCTACCCATCTCAGTGTTAATCCTGTATTTCACTCTCGAATGAAACATATAGCCTTAGCCTATCATTTTGTCCGACAAAATGTTCAAAATGGCAAGTTTCGAGTATCCTTTGTTTCCACCGATGATCAACTTGCTGATATCCTAACCAAACCCCTGCTTCGTCCTCGGTTCGATTACTTACTATCCAAGTTGCATATCTCTTTCAGACCATACAACTTGCGGGAGGATATAATAATAATTAGAATTTAATTCTCCTTAATTATTATGATAGGCAATAACTAGAATTTAATTCTCCTTAATTATTATGATTTGTAAATCTGTTGTTGACCCATTATTTACTCACCTAATTAGTGGAGAGTCTGTAAGAAAGTTGTTATCCTGACTCACTCCATTCTAGGTTTAATTTTCTGTATATATACATGATTGTAACTAATGAGAAATTATCAATAACATTACACAATTCTTCTCTTTAAACTCTCATAATTGCTAACTCTATTATAAAATGTATCTAACTACTACAAATTTACAATTTTTCATACAAGTATATAACCTTTCAAATTTTCCTTAAATAACTCTTGTCCACGTTAACTGTGATTTTCAAAATAACTACCCACCATTGCCATTGTATCAATGCCACCAAGACAATTATGAGAATGATTAAACTAAACAATGAGATATGTATGAAGTCTGAAGATTTGTAGAAGCATGTGTTACTTTACGGTAACACTACATGAATATACATAGTAAACATCTTTCAATTAACTAATAGAATTTCTCATAGAAGACAAATACTGATTATGGACTTGCAGCAGAAAGCAATCATGCAATTAAAACATTCATAATTTCAAAATATCTTCAATTAAACACAATAATTCTCAAACATATGTACACACACCACACGTATAGTGTTTCAGGATTAAATCACACAAGTCATCTTGAAAATTCATATTTTACACCATCAAGAATAGATAAAAACACTAACATACTTATCAAAATCAACACACTTGACTAGATTCTTAAGCATGCATATAAGAATATAATACCACAAGTTAAATTTAACTTAAACATAAATTTGCTTTTCAAATATAATACATGATGAATTTATAAAACCATGCGAATCATATACCCATTGAAAAATAATTGTGTACCTTTCACCATAGTCAAATATGGTTATCCCATTAGGTTTAAGCCGGTCATTTCTTATGCTAGTCGTCAAATTTTTTATTTTGCTCCTCTTTGTATCTAATACACTTTAATAAATGATAAGTTGAGTTTTCCTTGTTCCAAAACAAATGGAGACTAATTTTGAAGACGGAAAAGTTTCGGAGGACCATTATTCGATGAAATTTTTTAGATTAGCCAAAAAAATTGGTGTATATTTTTTTGATAACTTTATTTTTTTTTTTATAAAAATGCCTCACTATAAAACTTGTTTTAGACCTCAAACATGTTGAGCCACACGTCTAATTGTCACCCAGAGTTGGTACTTGCCATCCTTTTAGAGGGGTTGCTAATGTTAATTATTGATGTTGATGTAGCATTCACAATCCTAATTTAGCAAAATTTGAAGGAATTATTCAGAATCATATCAGCGTTTGTTTCACGGTCCTTTTATAGCTTAGCACTCGGGATACCGAACTCAAAGTCGTCTCAACTATTTAAGATACCGAGCTTAGAGTCGTCTCAACTATTAGATCAGTAGAGCCCTTGCCTTAGGCCCCAATTTTTTTTCAACTAGTATATAGGTATATATTCTTTATTAGTAATGAGATATCAACAATATTTTTAAGAAAATATTAATTTTGTGATTCATACTCCTTATATACAAATAGAAAATGAAACATCAATTGACATACTTAATTATATGTAAAACAAATTGATTCTTTTTCAAATGCATATATTGCTTACGGACTAATGTTAACAATTCATGTAACTTTTCCATAAAAAAAAAATTCATGTAATTGCTTCTTATGTGGAACATAGTTTTTCAAAATTAAAATTAACAAAATTTTATCTATGATTGACAATGTCTCAACAAAGAATAATAAATGACTTCATTTTTTTTAATAAGTTAAATGACTTAACTTTATTATCTATTGAAAAATAAATATTAAATAAATTTGATTAAGATAATTTAATAAATGATAAATGATTGTGCATCTCAAAAAGACCAAAAAAATAAAATTTACATAAAATACTTTTTAAAAAAATATTAATTTTTAAAAGGCGTTATACTTAGGCTTCGTTTGACCTGACTTTTTTACAATCCAAAAACTACTTTAAAACAAAGTTAAAATTAAGGGTTTTAAGAAAGAAGTTAAAGTTGTTTTGTTACTTTAAAATTAAGGGCTGTCCTTTATCAACGATCTTGTGCCCCCAATGCATCAATTTGCATCCATTGCTTTAGATATCTAAAGGATTTGTAAAGTTATGATTGGAACATTCAAGATAGAAGGGAATCAAAATGCTTTGTTAGGAGATAGTATAGCAGAGTTTTATTTCTTAGGCTTTTAGCCTTTTCTTCTGTTTTTTTTCTTCCTTTTTTTTCTTCAGTCACCAAAGCCGTCATCATCACATCACTCAAAGGCGTGTATATTTCATTTCACATTAACTCATGGAATATCCACGGAAATTTTGTATGTGAAATTTCTTTTCCACTTAATTCAGTTAAATGTGCAGTACTAGCAAGTAAGGAACACTTGTTTTGACCTCATAAATTCAAACCTCATATACTACCAACATGATCCCATTTGACCTTTTCCTCATAAGAATTCCAATTATTTTTGTTGATATATTTCTACCAAGTACCAACCCATTCTCTCTAATTGCGAATTTTGATCATTTTTTAATTAAACCACTCAGCAGATATAAAATATAGACTCAGATATTTGATCATTTATCTTATTGTTAAAATCTATTTTGATCATTTATCTTTTAAAAGATTTATTTTAGTTATTGATCTTTCAAACATTACTCAAAGTTAAGTCTGCTAAATTAATTAGTGACAAAAAGCTGTTGATACTGAAAATAATTGATTTTCATAATTCGTTAAGTCTGGTCTCTTGATTTATTTTCATAATTCATTTAGATGCTTTAATTTTAAGAGATTCATTGTATCATTCACACCTCTCAATTGTTACATAAAAATGCATAAAAAAAAGGCTGCATAAATTATTTAGTTATTTCGACATTATATTTGCAGGCAAATCTATGGTGCACAATTGATATATAATATATGAACATATTTGTGAGAATGAAATATAATAAGATTTAATGATTCATTAGTGAACAATATGTTTTTTTATTTTTCTTCTTATAACAAGAACTAGAGGAAGTTTTTTCATCAAATTTTTTATTACAAATTGCAAAAAAAAAAAAAACTAACATAATTAAAGATATGAAAATCATGAGGACTTTATATTTAAGGACGTATGTAATACAATATATAAAGAAAATAGCATGTTTTAATCCTTTTGGGCTGACTTTTTTCCTTTCCTAAATTACCCTCAACTTTCAATACAAAATAACACATATAATAATAGATAAGAGTAAATTCAAATATTAAAATAAAAGTGTAACAAACACGATATGAGTATATATATGTCTAGTTTTATTTTCTTTATTCTTTAAAAAGTGTAACAAACTAGATGAATATATATTTTTACTTTTTCATTATCCCAATTTATACCCTTAAACAACTTTTTCAATAATAAAGATTGTTGTTGGTGTGATTAAAAAAATAAGAATTTAGATTATATTTTTTTGTTATATTGTTGGTGTCATTTGTCGTACCCCAATTTTTAAGCCGAGAATTTTCGTCGTTTCAGACGAAATTTCGGCAGGGAGGTATTTTAAAATACCTTATTTAGGGTTTCAAAAGCGATAGTTTTAGTTTTATTGTTATTTTATTTTTACTTTAGTTTTTTTATTATTATTTTATTAATTTCGTTTTTTTATTTTTTTGCTGTTAATTATATTCTGTTTTTATTTTATTTTATTTTTATTTTTATGCTTTTGTTTTTATCATTTATTTTAATTACTTAATTAATTAATAAACAACTTTATGCACATCACTTTCTCCATCTGTCTTTTTTGTCCCTTTTGCTTGGTTTCTTGCCTTGTTTCTGATTAAACAACAGATCCCATCTCAACAGCTCTGTACACATCCCCTTTTGTCCATCCAATTTCAATAAAAACAGAGCAGAACCAAGAGGAAAGGAGGATTTTTTACAAAACACAAAACACAAACAGCAGCAAAAACATATCACAAAACACAAACCACACTCCTCCCCCCACCACCCATCAAAACCGCGGCCAGCCACCACGACCAGCCACCGCACACAGCTGCAGCAACACACAATACCCAAAAACACTACAACAACTTACCCACGGCCTTAACAGCATCACACAGCCACGTAACCACAGCACACGCACACGCATCATACAAACACGACCCACGCGGCCAGCACAGCCTAACGCACACAGCTGCAGCAGCCCAACACCCACGGCCACCAACCGCGGCCATACAGCCCCAACATCACACCAAACCGCGGCCACACACACGCCAGCAATCACACACACACAACACACACGCACACGGCAAGAAAAACACAAGCACAAAACCAAAACCGAATCAAAAAGAGAAGAAAAGAGGTAGTTTTTTTCGTTTTTTAAAAGCTAGATCTACTCGTTTTCAAAGCGTTTTTGAAAAATCTAAGCACGGATTAGGGAAGAGGAGGAAAAAGGAAGTAAGAAAAACTAATTTTTTTAAAAAAAGGAGGAGTTTTTTTACTCCGGCGCGGTGGCGCCGCCGTCAAAACCGGCGGCCACCGCGCCGGAAACCCACCTCCGGTGGCCGGAATTGATGAGAAAGGGGAGAGGAGAGAGGGCTGATTTTTTAGAGAGAAGTTAGAGAAGTTAGAGAGAGAAGGAAAGTGAGAAATGAGAAAGTTAGTAAAGGGAATGGGTATTTATACCCCCTCTCTAATCCTGTGCGCGTGGGTGCATGCCTTAGCGTGCACCCTCGCCCCTCTGGCCGTCTAATTTTCCCTTGTGATCAGATCAGGGTCTTCTGATTAATCAGACGGCCCAGATCAAATCACGCTGGCCCAATGCATTTTGGGCCTGTTTGTTTTAAATCTGATTATTTTCTCACTTCCTGCACCCCCCATTTTATTTTTTACACCTCCCTGTTTATTTCTTTCATTTTTTGCAATTTTTATTTCCTTTTATTATTATTTCCTTTTTATTGTTCTTTTATTTTTAACATTTTATTTATTCACTTATCACATCATCTCATGCATTTTATTTTATTTTTATTTGTTCATTTTATTTTGCATTTTTATGTCATTAGGATGCATTTATGAATAAAGTAAATATAAATATGCATTGCATTTATTTTTTTTCATTTTTATAGTTTAATTCATAATCCAAAGAAAAGGGGATTTTTCATTTTGAGCCAACACCGTAATCTAATCACTGGCGTTTAGTTTATTTTATTGCATTCAACCTCATTTTGAGTATTAATGCTTTAATCTTTTCATGTTTTTTTATTCTTATTTTATCAAATTATTATTCCATTTTCAATATACCAAAACATAAAAAACAATTTTCTTTTTGTGAATGAAAAAGGAAAACTTGGGTAGACACCCGACGCTTCCCCGAATGCGGAACGCGAGATCCCCGTCTCGGTCACGTTTAAAGTATTCGTCATTCGACTAAACTTTTAATAAAACAAAAATAATCAAACATTTTGTTTCTTTTTTCTTTTTGTGAGTGAAAAAAGGAAAACTTGGGTAGACACCCGACGCTTCCCCGAATATTCGAAAAAGAGGTAGACACTTCACTTTTCGGATATTCGTCCTCCGTTTAAAATCAATCTCAACTCACTTAACTTTATTTCATTCACGCCCATGTGCGTTTTCAATGGATATCATCGCCCAAGTGCGGATCCGTCTTTTTTCTAAAGCAAACTTTTTCGCCCAAGTGCGACTAAACCATTTTCATAAATAAAATCAATCAACACACAAACATTTTCTACAAAGAACTACGTAGCTTTGAATTCTCCATCGCACCGGAAGATACGTAGGAGCAAGATAAAACTCTTGTCAAACACCCTAATAAAAAACTCATTTTTAGTCTTTAAATCATTTTTCTTTCTCTTCCATTCTTTACAAATATTTTTTATGAAACTAACACATTTTGAAAGCTAATTTAATTAATGGTTCCCGTTGAGTACAACGGATGTGAGGGGTGCTAATACCTTCCCCTCGCATAATCGATTCCCGAACCCGAATTTGGTTGCGATGACTTTCTTCTCGTTCTCAAAGGGGTTTATCGACGTTCCCCTTTTCAAAAATAAAACTTCGGTGGCGACTTTACTGTCTAGCGAGCGTTTTTCGCCCGCGCATTTTCCCCGCCGCTTCATCATTGAAACAGATAATCATGATTAGTTTGATTTGTTATAATTTGAAAGCAAAAAACATTTATATTTTTACTTTTAATCAAAATCAAAATTTCATAAAAAAACATCGTTCATAATTTTCAAACGTTAGCGCAATAAAAAATGTGGAAAGACGGGCACGTTCACTAGTGTAATATAAAAGTGATTATAGTTATTCCTAATATCAAGGTATAATAATATATGAAGACAAAATCTTATTTACCCATCAATATTAAAAAGTGGGTAGAGGCTATCCATCTTTTTTTTATTTAAAGAAGGTTATCCATCTTTTATTGATGGGAAGTGTTACCATTTATCTGTTGTCCAATATCCACAATGCTACATATTCAACTTGTTTTCAATTATTTATTTTTTATAAATTATGGTGAATGGATATTTTTTTTAGATAGAAGAAATGACAAATAATCATTGAAACGCATACATACAAGTGAAGAGGCCGAGGTTCGAACACTGACCACGACTTTCAATCTCGCAATTTTGACATTTTTACTAGTTAAGTTAGGACGTATAGACTAAACAGATAATGTTTTGGTACAAAATAAGAAAGACGAATTCAAATAACCCTTCTAAAGATATTTAATTTTTTTTTACCTTCCAAATTTTGCTCCCACTTATATGAAGACTAATCAAAATTAGTTAATTTGGTAATCCCGCACAACCACACGTATATTTCACGCCTAACGCTTTAGTTTCCTTTCATACACACCTCTATATAAACCCCCTCTTCTACTCCAACCAAAGCATAACATAATCCTTTTGATTTATTAGACAAGAATCATATAAGACAATATGGCCTCCACCACCAACATTGTTCATGTCCTCACCTTACTAGTTATAATAACCTCTTCAATGTTTACAGTTACTATGGCAAACAAAGATTGGCCCTCCTTTGGTAATTTCAACTACACTGATTGGTGGTCCAGATTTGGAAACCATCATCATCAAATAAATAAGACAGAACAACAACCTAAGAAGATCATTGTTGGTGGCTCTCAAAATTGGCACTTTGGCTATAACTACTCAGATTGGGCTATCAAGAATGGTCCTTTTTACCTCAATGATACTCTCGGTAAGCTTCCCTTTATTATAAATTATAAACTCCATTGGTCAAGATTAATAAATTATTGAGGCATATATATTATTTTATAAATTTAATATTTATACACTACTCAGTAAGCTCTAACATATACTCCAACTACACTTTAGCATTTTACAATTTGATTGTACTTACGGGACGAATTCTTATATGATGTTGATATTTGATATTTATGCATGTAGTTTTCAAATATGATGCTCCAAATGCAACAAGTTTCCCACACAGCGTGTACATGTTTCCAACTTGGCAAAGCTTCATGAAATGTGATGTTAAAAGGGCTAAGATGCTGGCAAATCACACACAAGGTGTTGGAGAGGGATTCAAGTTTGTGTTAAACAAATGGAAGCCTTATTACTTTTCATGTGGTGAGAAAAATGGGTTACATTGCAACGTTGGACAAATGAAGTTTGCTGTTATGCCAATGATTCGTCCTTTCTTGCCATCATGGCCTTGAAAAAAATGTTCATTTCCAACAACTTGCCCTAGCTAGCTAGCTTTTGGAAAATTGGAATTGCAGGCTTCAACTTCTGAATTTTATAGTTGTCTTTAATTTTCAATATATGTTCCATCAAATTAAATAAATCGAGTTTTCTTATTCTTGTATACTGATTTAACATATTAATGTGCCAAAAAGTTATAAATCGGTAGATATAATTTTTAATTTGTAGCTTTCTTTCTCACTATGATATAAATGGTTTTTTTTAACATCAAATAATTTTATAAAACTCACTTTGGCACTAGAAGAGCTGAAGAAATTTCTCTTCACGTTTCTTACAATTAAGAAATAGCATAGTTCTTTCCATTTTTTGAATTGGAGGTTGGTTGACCTTGTTAATATCGTTTAGCTTTAATTCTTGCACGTGATCATAGAAAAATGTTAGCTTCAAGTCATGTTCAGTGCTTTTTCAATAAAGATGTTTGGCTAATAAAAAATGCAACACTATTTAGTTTTTCGAATACAGCCAATCTTAAGTTGAATTAATTGAAATTTGATATAGCAAATGTGTATCTACTGCCATCCTATCCCATTCTTAACTTTCTTTTTGGCTTCATGCTGGTTTTCTAAAAACTATGCTATTTCTAATACCCTACCAAATTAAAATTTCTCACGTTTTTTAAATCGTGCACTAAGCTATGGATCCATGTTGTATAAAATATTTATAAACTCATGAAACGCCCATATATCCAGCGACCATACCCTATTAAGGAGGTAAAATCCTCTTGCAGACCAGCAACTCCCTGGGTTGAAATGCAATAATGCAATCAATACAGTGGCCAAGTAATAGAAACCTTCGAACCAAAATGCTTGTAGGGACCAATGTCTGTCTTTCCAAGCTCCAGACTTATACCATACGGATCCCATAACTATGTATTTTCCTTACTACTCTCTTGTTCATTGTTATTGACTTATTGTAGTGGTGAATGCTTCAATTTGTTGAGAATGACATTCAAGCTAATGTATTTTACTATAGTCTTTCCTCCAGATAACTCTAAATTTTTTTCTAATCACACTCCTAATATTTTTTTACACCTTAAATTGACCAAAGTACCGTTAATCTATTTTTAAATTTTCAATCATTACCTTTTGTATTCCTCTCCTCTTCCTTTGTCCCTCTTTTTTTTTTATTCATTTGTCTCCCTCTTCCCCTCATTTTCTTACTTCAAAAATACAATTTTTCCTATCCAATTTTTACATTTCACTTTTTTTTTTCTTCACAATCATCTACTACAAAAAAATTCTGATGCATAGGTATGAAAGTAAATTCAATTTACGTGATTTTTATTAAAAAAAAAAAGTAAACAGTTTCCATTTGCAAATTTACTTATCTCATAATTTAACACCACCGCTAATTGAATAGATAATAAGGTAGGAGAATTGTGATTATTGAATACATCAACTGGTTGGATTGAATTAACGTACATTTTTGTCATAAATTAGCCTACTTTAATCCAATTCATATGTACATAGAAAAATTATAGGAGCTGGAATATTAATGTTGAACATTATAACATCTCTAACAATTCCCTCAAAAAAAAAAAACATCTCTAACAAAAAATTTCTTCGAGAAAACACATTGATATCATCCTTTTTCAAGGTATTTATCATTTTCATCTCTATGATGAATGTTGTTAAAATTAAGAATCTTTATATTTTTTTAATTGTACAACTTTTTAGATTGATTGATATTACTTCTAGAGTACTCAACTTCCTAGGCTAGTGCTTACTAATTAAGCATTCAATGCACTTATTGTAAAACCATTGTAAATACAAGGTGTGTGATCTCATTATAGACACACAAAGTTTATACACAAAGAACATATTTTTACATGGTCTCAGAGTTAGTTCTGATTCTGTGACCTTATCTATGTGCTTCACTGCTGTCGGCAGCACCGCCTATTAGTAGTGTTTGATTCCTAGGGCTGCAGTATATTTTTCAATAGGTGTTTATCATTGTGCTCCACCCTTACAGTGACCTTCACACCCTTTCCCGCTGTGCAAATACTAGCTGCCACTTTTCCAATGTGACCCAACACCGAGCACCACCACCATACCGCCGCGAAATCCTCCGGCGTGCACAACAACCATTTTTCCGCTGCCATCTTCCGATGCACGCGCCTCCACACTTCGCTTCTTGCCCCTGCGTGTGAGCCAACACATGCTGTCGCGGCCATCGGTTTCCATATCCGGTCACTGCAGGTCCCCCTCTGCCACATTCTGAGGTGTTTTTAATCATTTGGTGATTCGGTGACAATATTCTCACAGATGAATATTAATGGTAGCTTCTCTTCCCATTGATGATCATCTTGATTGTGACTTTTATTTTGTTGTAACAAGCTTGTTGCATATGTCATGTATGCTCCAGCTTGAGGAGAGATGTTAAAATTAAGAATCTTTAGATATTCCTTTAATTGTACAACTTCCTAGATTGATTGATATTACTTCTAGAGTATTCAACTTCCTAGGTTGGTGCTTACTAATTAAGCATTCAATGCACTTATTGTAAAACCATTATAAATACATGGTGTGTGATCTCATTATAGACACACATAGTTTACACATAGAACATATTTTTACAAATGTGAATGTCACATTCATATGAGTTCTCTGTTTCTTCGTCTATAAAAGTTATAATATTTTCTTCATTCAAAATTAATTGATCGGCAATGTGTTTCGAAGAATGATGTAAAGACAGGTATCATAATGATATTATTTGTTATTGAGTAAATTAACAAAATGTAACATAGTCAAGACTTTAAGTTGAAATGTAAATTACCACAACACTTTTTCCCTTCACATATGCTCCAGTAATCTTGTACCTTTGTTGATCAAATAAATGTTAAATCTCATTCAGGTCTTTGAAAATAAGAATAACACATTTGAGTATTGTACTCTACTTATAGTGGTTCAATTCATTATGTAGTATGTATCATGTAGTGTATTCATTGTTTTTTATTGAAAGGTCAAAATCATGTAAGTAATCTCTTACATAATGTACATTAATAGTATAGGGTATTGAAATATCAAATCATGCAAGGAATCTCTTACATAAAAAGTATCCCAACTCATTATTTAATAATACTTTCTATCCTTAAAAAAAAAATACTTTCTACTTCACAATGTCTTCATTTACTTGCATGTTTCCTCTATTAATTAAAATTTTGTCAATTAACTTCTGTACAAGAATCTTATATGATTCTTGTATGCATGTGCTAAGCATTAATGTGTCTTAAAAAAGAGAAACAAAATTAATAAATTATAAACCTCCATATATAATCCTTTATCAGTTTGTTGCTTACTCATTCACCTTCACCTTAAATTAACATAACTTCTTCATTCTAACGTGGATTGTTAAAATAATGTTGAAAACAAGTCATATTACAAATTTTATAGCAGTGCACTTGTCATTTGAGGTTATGGATGTTAAAAACAACTTATGATATGCTCAACTATTCTACTATGTTTTATATATTATTTCCGTTTTTACAAAAGCTTAATTAACTTTGTTTTTCTTCTTTCAAATTTAATAAAGGGATATGCTGAGGACAAACTATCTTTTGTTGAGCTCTTTAATGATCAATTAAGTAATTTGTTATTTGTATTGAACAAAGAAGGAGGTTATCATTCAATCAAATTCAACAAATCTCATATTAAACTACTTATAACTAAAGAGTGAGATGCTATAACAAATTATCAGGGATTGCTTTAAGATGTTGAGGTTGAGTTTAGCTATTATGAAAAAAAATCTAATATGAATTCAATCTTTTAAACAAAAAATTTCTTCTTATGTAATTCCTTATTTACATAGTAGGACTATATTTCAGAGAAAACCTTCAACTTTGATCTACAAGTTATTAATATCATGGTCCGAATACAAAAATTTGTTAAGTGAATTCCATATTACGACTCATTTTCCTTATTCCAGATTACTATTAACCATAATAGCCTGATTAAATTTGGCATATCCACCAATTTCCAACTTGTTACCATGACTGTTTTTTAGAATCCAGTATTTAACTTTTCTTTAATCTACAATCTCTAATCCGTATCCAATACAGGTATGCAATGTACCCTAAAATTTTCTTCAAATGCATCACCATTAGCAGGTACATTGTATATACCCCTCGGTAATTGTAACAATAAATTAATTAATTTAAATATAATATTGAATTATTACTTATAACAACAAATAAAAACAAGAGGTATATTTACGCATCTAAATTTATTCATCACATTGATTCTAGTAAAAATTATTGCAACCAATCCTTGGTCCCTAATTTCATTTTCTATCTTTTTATGTCATATTATCTTATGTATTTTGATGCGAAAAATCACATACAATAAATTGAATAAAAAAGATTATAACTTGTTAGTTTAATAAATTTATTGTATTCATTATTATAATAACTATTGTTACATGAATGATACAAAAGACTTCTTGTATATACATGACAAAGAGAATAACTTCCTAATAACTTCTTATAACACAAACTACTTTTGTAACTTCTTAATAAGTTCTTATAACACAAATTACCTTGTAACTTCCTAAGAACTTGTATATAATAATTGATTATAATAAAATATTTAACTAATAACAAAACTCAAACAATAAATTATTTGAAAACAAAAAAGATACAATGTAAAGTTGTCCAAAATGGACTATGTAGTATTATATCCTTTAAAACATTAATCCTTAATAATATGTATGTCAACTCACACAACAATACACATCTCACAATGTGGTCGCGCTACTAGTGTAACATGGTTATCTTGATTGATAATAGATAATTTTTTTTATTAAATAGACAGTTAGAAGTCAACAAAAAAGACACGTGGACAATAAGTGTTATAAACCAATACATAACACATATTTTGTAATATCCCGCCTAAGACTCGAATATTTATTAATATTGAGACGATGTATCAGAAATGTTTTTAGCAAAGGACAATTTGGTAAATTGACAGTTAATGGGTTTATTTATATGGCAAGAGTAATATCCCGCTTATAAGTATCAGTTATCATTATTAGAAGCTATTAAGAAGCATGGCAATTTTGTAATATGAGGCAATGGCAAAATGGAAATTATTTGAAATGAGAAGATTATTTAAAAAGAGGGGGAAGATATTTTCTATCATTCTTATCTCTCCCTTCTCTCTCTAAAAATCAGAATTCTCACCTTTTCCTCCCTCAACCTCACGCCTCCTCACTTTAGCCTTCAACCATCAAGCCTCCATCCTCAATCTTGTGAGATTTATGCAATCAAGGCTTAGGTTTTGGAAGTTTGGAACAAGAAGAATAAGAAGAGAAGCAAGGAAGAACCAAGGGGATTGGAACTCAGAAATTGCAAGCACCAATCAAGGCTTAGGTGAGCTCCCTAGGGTTTTAGAACCCACTTGAGTAAGTTTAAGAGTAATTTATACTTAGAGCAATTTTATGAAATGTGCCCTAGATTATGTTATTTTCTAATTCCTTGTTCCAGTTATGTTTAAGTGGTTTATATGTGTAAGAAAATCCTTTTTATACCATTTGGGAAGCTTGGGTGTGTTGGGATGGTTTGGAATGATGAAAAATGCCATTTTTGAGATTTCTGGACCTATCATGGTCGCTACAGCGAGCTGGAGCTCGCTACAGCGACCAGGCAGAATTTTGTTCTGCCTACCGTCGCTACAAGCGACCAGGCTGTCGCTTCAAGCGACCAAGCCCAGAACAGCCATGGCAGCTTAGCTGTTTTGGGTGTTCTGGGGCGCGAAGGCATGGTTTTTCGCATCCGTTTTCTCCATAAACATTTTAGAAACAATAACTACCATTCTAACACATTCAAGAGGCTCCCAAAAAGGATGGAAATGTAAGGAACAAGGATTGAGCAATGATTAAGAATAGTTCAGAAGTAAAGGGCAAAGTCTAGACGAATGCAGGAATTTTATTACAATGTTTAGGTAAGCCTTAAGAACGACATATGAGAACGATATGTCTAGAACCTTAAATAGGTTAACAGGAATAGAATTACACTCAGGTATGTTAAGAGTAGTTTATCAGGATCCCCTTAACCAGGCAGATTATAGTGTACCTTAGTCAGTGGTACCTAGTTCCCTCAATTCAGGCATAGTTACATGTATATCAGGACGTGCCTCAGTTGTTCACGTCAGAGTGACACTGGGGGATACACGTATCAGTTTTTATCAGGATATGTATATTTATATAACAGGAATAATAATTAATAATCAGGATAAACTTTGTGTCTTCTGTGCTCTCGACCAGTTAGAGAGGACAGGGGGTTTCAGCATTGCTGAAACGGGCAGGAACTTTCCGCGAGGATAACCACACAGAGTTATAGTGTGTCTCCTGTGCTCTCGAGCAGTTAGAGAGAACGGGGGGTTCCGGATACAGCTGGAACGGGCAGGAACTTTCCGCGAGGATAACCACACACTTAGACAAGAGGAGTCCGGTGTTAGCCTGATATGATAGGAATTTTCACCGGTTATCAGGGGAATGTGCTTCGGGGTTACTCCACCCGGGGGCATTCCGTAAAATGAACTCAGATAATATTGCTTGTTCAACGCTAACAGCTAACATAAAGACATGTATCAGTTAATATTTTTATTATGTTATCAGGCAGGTATCAGTTATCAGGTGGTGATCCTAGGTTTCCCCTCGATCACTCAGTTATCAGGTTATAGTCTAGATCTCATGACTATTCAGTATTAGGCTCAGGCAGTGATCCTAGGTTCCCCTTGATCACTAGTTTAGCAGGATGTAGTCCAGTTTACGACTACACAGTTAGCAGGAACAGTCAGGTAGCCCTCTATGGGTAAGGTAAAGACTTGGCGATCATAGGTATCCCCAAGATTGCCGAGAGTAGGCATGGCGACCCTAGGTTTCCCCTGTGGTTGCCAACAGTGGGTTGGGCTGGAGCTCACTGAGACATTATGTCTCATCCCAATCCTTCTGGTGCAGGTTAGCAGGTTGTTCGTGATGAAGTTCTTCATGGAGACGCTGGATGGAGTGCAGTTGCTCGCCAAGTATCAGCGCAGGAGTTTAATGGATTTTGTATAAGTATATATATATATATATATATATATATATATATATATATATATATATATATATATATATATCATGGTACTTGATCAGTTGTGTAACGAGAAATTGTACTCATTCAGTTGTATGTATATATGTTTATTATTGAAAATTTTAATGTATCCGGTATCAAACTAATACACATGCTAAATATTCTAGATAATTTAGTATGGGTGTTACATATTTCATTTCCACCATGTTCACCATTTTAGTTAGCGTAAGAGATCTCTCTAGACAATACATCTCTCTTGTTCAGTTACTGTTAACCATGATGACCTAATTAAATTTGACATAACCAATAATTTCTTACATGTTACCTTACTGTTTTTTAGAATTTAATATTATTTTTTTCATCTACCATCATCTTTGATCCATATCCCATAATAAGTATGCATTGTGCCCCAAATTTTCTTCGAATGCATCAACATTAGCATGTCTATTATATATACTGCTCGATAATTGTAACAATAAATATATTAATTTAAATGTAATATTGGATTATTATTTATAAGAAAAATATAAAAATAAATGAATTATATTTACCCCTCTAAAGTTAGTCATCACGTTGATCCAAGTAAAAGTTATTATAATCGATTCATGGTCCCTGATTTCATTTTCCATCTTTTTGTGTACTATCTCGTGTTTTTTATACGAAAAATCACCTACAATAAATTGAATAAAAAAGATTATAATTTGTTAGTTTAATAAATTCATTGAATTCATTATTATAACTCTTGTTACATGAATAATATGAAAGACTTCTTATATATACATGACAAAGAAAATAACTTATCATAACACAAACTACTTTTGTAACTTTTTAATAACTTCCTATAAAACAAACTACCTTGTAACTTCGTAAAACCTTTTATATAATAATTGATTATTAATCAAATATTTAACTAGTAGCATAACTCAAACAATAACATATTTGAAAAAAAAATAAGATATGGTGTAGAATTGTCTAAAATGGACTATGTAGTACTCTACCCTTTAAAAAAAAAAAATTATTATAATATGTACGTCAACTCACACAACAACACAAGTCTCACCGTGCGCTCGTGCTACCAGTGTTGTAACTCGGGTATCTAATACATAAACAAAACTATCAAATAGTCATTTGAAAGTGAACAAAAAAGGCACTAGGACAATAAGTGTTATAACACAATACATAATTCATATTTCCTCTTCATAAGTTTCACCGTTCTAGTTAGTGTAAGAAATCCCTCTATACACTACATCTATGCTGTTCAGTTACTGTTAACCATGATGATCTGATTAAATTTGACATACTCAACAATTTTTCACCTGTTACCTTGTTGTTTTTCCGAATCCAATATTTAATTTCACGTTGATCTGCAATCTCTGATCCATTTCCCACATGAAGTGCACAATGCGACCTGAGATTTTCTTCAAATGCATGAGCATTAGCATTTCCATTATATACACCACCCTATAATTGTAACAAAAAATAAATTAATTTAAACGTAATATTGCATTTTTATTGTAAGAAAAATAAAAATAAATAAAGTATATTTACCCCTATAAAGTTAGCCATCTCGTTGATCCAAGTAAAAGTTAATCCAACCGGTCCATGGTCCCTAATTTCTTATTCCATCTTTTTAATTCGTATTATCTTGTGTCTTTTGATATGAAAAAATACCCTACAATAAAGTGAATAAAAAATATTATAACTTGTTAGTTTAATAAATCTATTGTATTCATTATTGTAATTTTTGTTACATGAATGATACAACATATTTCTTATAGATACATGGCAAAGAGAATAATTTCCTAATAACTTTCTATAACAAAAACTACTTTGTAACTTCTTAATAACTTCTTATAACACAAACTACATCGTAACTTTCTAAGAACTTGAATATAATAATTGATTATTAGTCAAATATTTAACTAGCAACATAACTCAAACAATACAAGATTTAAAAGAAAACAATAAGACATTATATAGAGTTGTCGAAAAAGGACTATCCAACCCAAAACAACCTTAAAGGGCTTTGTGTTCTATTGGACCGGACCAAAAAATCACGTTTAAATATAGACTCCAAATATACTATTCGAACACAACCTTATATGGACCAAGAAGATATTTTTTTCCCTTTGAGTACCCTATATATATTTCAAAGTTTCTCCGTTTCTATCACTATTTTTGTTTCTACTTTGATGTCCACCAATTTATGACTGTAAATCTTACCACCCACTACCATAACAGTGTAACATTTTGATTATGTGTCTAATCCATAGAAATATAGTTCCATATTAATAATTGAGTGATATTTATCTCACGTTTAAGATAGTGACTAACTCCATCCATAATCCTATATACTATATGTACGTAGAAGATTTTTTTTTTTCCCTTTGAGTACCCTATATATTTCAAAGTTTCTCTGTTTCTATCACTATTTTTGTTTCTACTTTGATGTCCACCAATTTATGACTATAAATCTTACAACCCACTACCATAACAGTGTAACATTTTGATTATGTGTCTAATCCATAGAAATATAGTTCCATATTAATAAATGAGTGATATTTATCTCTCGTTTAAGATAGTGACTAACTCCATCCATAATCCTATATATTATATGTACGTAGAGTGAGAACAGAAAAACATACTAATTAATCACATGCAAATAATGACTACATACAACGGCGAACCTAGGACCCTGACTTAGAGGGTACAAAATATTAAAATTAAATTAATGATTATAATTATTATATTTATAATAAAAGTAATATACTCAAGAAATTATTTTATAATCAATTCACATTGTACTAAAAAATAATGATTTAGTTGGAGAGAAATTGAAATGAATGGTAAAATAAAAAGAGAGAGAGAAATAATAAAATAATTTAATTTGTTGGTAAAAAAAATAAAATCTAGTGGTGTGGTCATTAGTTTTTAATCCCCCCTGTACAAACACAAACACACATTCACGTTTTCTTTCTTTTCAATTAAAACAACCCCTCCTTTGTACTCTCTCTCTCCCCGTAACCTTTCTTTCCCTCTCCCCAAATTTTTCAGCTACCCAATTATCATCCCCATTCCACCTTTCTTTTTCATTTTTGTCACCATCATTCCTCTAATTCTCATCAAATGTGCTACAATTAGTGTGAAGTTCATGCTTGAGTGAGAAGTGGAAATACCCAATCATGGAGGGTTTGATTTTTGGTGTTCCTTGAGGTAAAATTGTATGATTCATAGAATGTATAAGTGATATCTAGCTTTGATGAGTAATAGAAACTAGTATAGATAGTATAATTTTATATTTTCATAGGTTACTTATAAACCCTTAGTCTAGAAAATTGGGGGTTTTACCAAATTATTCTATCTATTGTTAAATTAGTCTCAAATAAGTTTTCTCAAGAGTTATAGTGATTGTATAATGTTTAGATTCGGTAGAAATCGCTCCGGTGGCCGTTACGGAAGGCATTGCTAGGAATAGACTTGAATCTTCATAGTTGTGAGTAGCTAATTTACCTTGTGACAAGTTTTCTAAGTTCTAATTTTATTTATGGGAGAAACAACATATATTTTGTATGAAAAAAAATAAATTATCTCATTTCATTCAAAATATGTTATTGGCTTTTAAATAATAAAGACGAGACTTCAATAGTTATGCAAAGTAATGAGAATGAATAATTTTTACAAGATTTATGTGATAATGTAAATGAAATTTTATATGATATCAACGTTATGAAAGTGTTGATCATATGAATTGATTTTAGCAATAAATCATTTTAAAACTATGTTTTGATTTTCTATTGGAAACTTCCTATCCGTTTGCTGCAACGAAGAGATAATGCAGCCTATGTGTAACATGTTCATAGTAAATTATAGATAATCTCCGTTTGCTGCAACGAAGAGATAATGCAGCCTATGAACTAAATTGTTCATAGTATACCGTTCGCCACAACGAAGAGATAATGTGGTCTAGAGATAATTACTGTTTGCCACAACGAAGATATAATGTGGTCTAGAGATAATTACCGTTCGCCACAACGAAGAGATAATGTCGTCTATAGATAATTACCGTTCGCCATAACGAAGAGATAATGTGGTCTATGTGCACACAGTGAAACGTAGAGTTAGTGATACGAAACTTTAAGTCAAGAAATGTGAAACACTTGTTTTCATGAAAATCTCAAAGTTTACAAAAGAGTTTTAACATAAAACCTATATCTAATTTATAAAGTTAGTTTTATTTCGTATAGTTTTATTTCGTATAATTTTCTTATACTCTATTTTTTTTTTCGTGCGAATTATTGTTTCTCCTTCCGTCTACTTGGTATTTAATGCTCTCACTGAGTCTATGTGACTCACCCCCCTTCTTTCATTTTTTTCAGATTCAGAAGTTGTGGGATAGGTCTCTTCAGATAATTGTAGATACACCGAAGCGTTTGCTCCTTTTTGGTAGGCCTCTATCTCTAGTAGTGGCCATTATGTAATGACTTCAGTATGGTGCAGTTATTTGGGTTAAGATATGTTTGATATTTTGGGCTCTATGTAGTATAATGTGAAGTGTCACTTGTATGTAGCTACCGTCTTTTTGAAGATATGAAAACAATGGAATATGAGTAATGTAAATACTGTTGGATGATATTTTGCTGTGAATATAAAACAGGGATATGTAAATATTTTGGAAATGTTGGAAAAAAACAAAGGAAACTCTGTCGAATTTTTGGTAGATTGTGTATTAGTAAAAGTATATATATTTTATGTTAGGCTTGCCAGACTTAGATTATTATTTAAGGAATATTAGTCTGTGCGCCGGTCATGGCCGTAAATTGGGTCATGACAAAGTTGGTATCAGAGCCCGGTTAGTAGGTCCTATAGCTGCATTGTCTGGGATTTGTTATAGAATTTTGTTTGTAATTTGTGTACCCGGGCACAACTTACTACCAAGAAGCTATGACAGTCCGTTATCATACTGAAGTCATTTATTTAGGTCCTTGTAATCATGTCTCGTCTCTAAATTCTATTTTTGTCTCTGGTTAGGATGCCGCCTCGAAATAGGTCTACTAGAAGGGCAGCTCCTAATGCGGCACCCACTCAACCTCAACCAGGAGCCTCTAGAACTCTCAGGCGTGGTCGGCGCCGTGTTCAAGTGAGACGTGGAGGGCCTGGTGTTATCCCTGAGGTTGAGGTCCCTAGAGCTAGACGTGGAAATCCCACGCTAGTTCAATTAGCGGCTGATGTGCAAAATGTACAACAAGTAGTACAACAAATAGCGAATAGATTTGGAGAACAAAGACAACCACAAGTTGAACAAAACCAAGTAGATTCTGAGCATAGTCATGAAGTAGTGCAAGAAGAGCAACCTCTTGTTCACCCTAGAGTGGCTGAAGTTTCTTTGACAAGTTTCATGAAGTTGAATCCTCCAATGTTTAGTGGTTCAGATGTTCAGGAGGATCCACAAGCCTTCTTGGATGAGGTGTCATGGTTATGTAAAGGTTTGGGTTGGTCTTCAGTTCGAATGGTGGAATTGGCTGCATTTCGCTTACGTGATGTAGCTAGAGGGTGGTATGAAACCATGATCTTTGCTAGACCGGCGGGTTCACCTCCACTGGAATGGAATGAATTCTCTCAACGATTTTTGGCTTATTTTCTACCACAAAGTGTTCGGGACAACAGAGCAAAAGAGTTTGAGACCCTGGTGCAACATGATCAGATGACAGTAATGGAGTACAACATACAATTTATGTGACTTTCTAGATATGCACCGCATTTGGTGGCCACAGAACAATTGCGAGTTCAAAGATTTGTAGATGGTTTGAAGAGTTATTTGTTTAGGGCTATTGCAGGACATGGGGATATGACATATGAGCAAGCTTTAAATAGGACTTTGACTATTGAGCGGGGTAATAGAGACAGGGTAGGACTTCTCGTGATACACGCAAGAGGTCTCATTCTGAGGCATCTCGCGGTGTCCATAAAGGTCTTATTGGTGAAGTTTCTAGGAATGATGTTAATCAAGGACGTCGGGGTCAACAAGGACAACGACATCCACAAACTACTCAAGGTAGTCACACAGCTAGCTCAGCTCATAGTCGAGGAACTACACAACATCAAGTGCCTTATGTTACGACTCCAAATGCTTGTACCACATGTGAAAGTCTCACACGGGACCGTGTAGACTTTTGTCAACCAGGTGATATCAATGTGGTCAGATGGGACACTATGCAAGGAATTGTCCTACGGTATCCGGTCATCCTTCTTCTAGCAACATGACACCACCAACAACTATAGAGAAACAACATGGGGGTTCTAGAATGCAAGGATCTAACAACGTTAATCGTGGTGGCAGAGGATCAGGGGCCAGAGGTCAAGGTCAGGCTAGTGGAGGACAAGCTCGTGTGTTTGCTTTGACTCGTCAAGATGCTCAGGCATCCAATGTTGTTGTGACAGGTATGCTTTCTATATGTTCTCAAGATGCATGTGTTTTGTTTGACCCTGGAGCTACACATTCCTTTGTATCTCCCATTTTTGCTTCTTGTTTAGGGAATGATCCATCATTGTTAGACGTGCCTCTGATGGTGGCCACTCCTGTGGGTGATTGTCTGTTAGCTAAAACAATATATAGATCATGTGAGATTCTAATAGAAGGTCATTCTTGGCTAGCAGACTTAGTTGAACTTAATATGGTAGATTTTGATGTGATATTAGGCATGGATTGGTTGGCTTCTAGTCATGCCAAATTAGATTGCTACAATAAGGTAATAAAGTTTAAGATACCAGGGAAACCAACTTTCATCTATCGGGGTAATCAAAATTTGTCATCATGTAACTTAATTTCAGCAATAGCAGCTCAAAGGTTGTTGAGAAAGGGTTGTTGTTCATATCTAGCATTGATAAGAGATGTAAATAGCACTCCTATGAAGCTTGAACGTGTTCCCATAGTATGTGAATATTCTGATGTTTTTCCTGATGAATTATCTGGTTTACCACCTGATAGGAAGATAGAATTCAACATTGAATTGATCCCTGGAACTCAACCAATACCTATACCCCCATATCGGATGGATCCAGCTGAACTTAAGGAGTTGAAAGAACAATTACAAGATCTTCTTGACAAAGGTTTTATTCTCCCTAGTTGCTCTCCTTGGGGTGCACCAGTGTTGTTTGTTAAAAAGAAAGATGGTTCATTTCGATTGTGTATTGATTACCGACAATTAAATAAGGTGACAGTGAAAAATAAATACCCTTTACCTCGTATAGATGACCTGTTTGATCAGCTCCAAGGATCTCAATGCTTCTCAAAGATTGATTTGCGATTAGGGTACCAACAATTGAAGATTAAGAGTGAAGATATTTCTAAAACAGCATTTCGCACTCGTTATGGACACTATGAGTTTCTGGTTATGTCGTTTGGACTCACCAATGCTCCTGCAGCCTTCATGGATATGATGAATCGAGTCTTCAAGCCGTTCTTGGACCAATTCGTGGTGGTTTTCATTGATGATATCTTAGTGTATTCCAAGAGTAAATCGGAGCATGAGCAACACTTAAGGCTAACATTGCAAACCTTACGAGAACATAAACTATATGCAAAGTTTTCTAAATGTGAGTTTTGGTTAGACAGTGTGGCTTTCCTGGGTCATGTCGTGTCTAAAGATGGCGTAAGTGTGGATCCACAAAAGGTGGAAGCAATTCAAAACTGGCCTAGACCTACATCTGTAACAGAGATTCGTAGTTTCCTTGGTCTTGCTGGATATTATCGTCGGTTCATCAAGGATTTTTCTAAGATTGCATCCCCATTAACTAGATTGACAAAAAAGCATGTTGCATTTTAATGGAACGACTTATGCGAACAGAGTTTCCAACAACTAAAGGATTATTTGTCATCTGCTCCAGTGTTAGCTTTGCCTTCAAGTGGTGGTGGTTACGTAGTTTATTGCGATGCTTCTAGAGTTGGTCTTGGTTGTGTGTTAATGCAACATGGGAAGGTAATTTCCTATGCTTCAAGACAACTTAAGAGACATGAACAAAATTATCCTACACATGACCTTGAAATGGCAACAATGATCTTTGCTCTTAAAATTTGGAGGCATTACTTATATGGTGAGACATGTGAAATATACACTGATCATAAGAGCCTTAAGTATATTTTTGAACAGAAAGATTTGAATTTGAGGCAGAGGCGATGGATGGAGCTTTTGAAAGATTATGATTGTACAATTTTGATTCATCCTGGAAAGGCAAATGTGGTTGCGGATGCCTTGAGTAGAAAATCTATGGGAAGCCTTGTGCATACAGCTGAAATCAGGACCAATAGTGAAGGAATTTCAGAATCTTGTCGCTAGTGGAGTTAAGTTCGAAACCACTAATACAATGTCACTTTTAGCAAATGTTTAAGCTCGTTCTTCATTGGGGGACAACATTAAGATGACTCAGGAGAAAGATCCTCATTTGAGAAAGATTATTGAAGATATCAAAATAGGAAAAGTTTCTGAATTCAAAATTGATTCAGAGGGAATTTTACGTCTTGACACTCGTTTGTGCGTACCAAATATTGATGATTTAAGGAAGAGAATTTTGGAGGAAGCCCATAATTCTTCTTATACTGTCCATCCAGGTTCTACTAAAATGTATAAAGACTTAAAAGAGGTTTATTGGTGGGAAGGGATGAAGAGAGATGTAGCTGAATTTGTATCGAAGTGTTTAATATGTCAACAAATTAAAGCAGAGCATCAGAAACCTGCCAGACTCTTTCAAAGGATTGAGATACCAGAATGGAAATGGGAAAGGATCACTATGGATTTTGTGACGGGGTTACCTAGAACCTTAAGAGGTTTTGATTCAACTTGGGTGATTGTAGACCGATTAAAAAAGTTTGCACATTTCTTACCAGTGAAAACTACCTATTCAGCAGCCCAGTGTAGTACCCTAATTTTGTCCTACGCTTTTTAAAACAAAAAAACAAAAAAAATCAAAGAGGGGAAAAAGTCAAAAGTCAACAAAAGTCAACAGAAAAGTCAACTTTTTAAAATTGAGGACTTCGCAATGCGAAGCTCACTTCGCACTGCGAAGTCTGCGATTTTTCTGCAGATTTTTGGTTTCTTGGATTTAATTCCAGATTTTGTTGCACATCACTTCCATAATTATTTTAAGTAGCATTCATGGCTAATTGGGCCAAGCAAAGCCAGAGTTGAAGGACTTGCCATTAATGCCAAGGTTAGAAGCTTTTTCTTCCAACCTAGCATGTGACAAGCAAGTGGGCTTGCCCTTGGGCAGCTCTAGCCTCTCCCATGTGACCTGCTAACCACCACAAGGTTGCCAGCCACCTGCTTGAGGACTTTCCTCCTGCTTGCTGCCCCAAAAAACCAGTCAAACCAGCTGGATTTTCTCACTTGAAAAGCCATGAGTGCCTACTCTGTTTTGCAGCAGCTTTTCACCCTCTCACACCAGCCAATTTTAGCCTTTTCATTCCTCAATCTCTGCACATTACAGTGCACGTTTTTATTGACCAACCATTGAGATTGCAAGGATTGATCCCCAAGCATTAGCCAATTGCAAATCAGCTTTGTTCTTCATCATTACCTTCTAGAATAGGTTGAATTTGTGGCTGAAATCAAGCTGGATCTTGCCCCTTGGCACAAGGCAGGGTTGCCTCTATCCATTAGCATTTAATGCAAAGGGATTCAGCTTGATCTTGGCCACAAATCAGCTGAATTTTGGGATTGTGTAATGATGACAAAGATTTGATTTTGGTCTATAAATACAAGGCAATGCCCAAGGTTACAAACACTTACATTTTGACAGTTAACACAACATTCAAAGAGCAGAAACTCTACTCATTTCAACCTACAAATCTCCACAAATAACCAGAAAAAAAACCACACCACACAAAGCTTACAAAAGTTCAAGTCTTCAAAACCTTTGTGAAAGCTTTCAACCAAATCAAGCCAAGTGCAGCTGGAGCTTTGCTAAGGAGTTCTGTAAGTTACTAAGCTCTT
This sequence comes from Medicago ruthenica, assembly GCA_018208015.1. Lineage (NCBI taxonomy): Eukaryota > Viridiplantae > Streptophyta > Magnoliopsida > Fabales > Fabaceae > Medicago > Medicago ruthenica. The sequence continues at coordinate 210,011 of WNNG01000503.1, read as the reverse complement.
TATCTTGCATTTACAATTGTGTTTGCATAGCTATTTTGGCTCAAAACTCTTTGTTCTAAAAAACCCCTTTTGAATTCCAAAGAAATCCCAAGGTTTTCAAAACATCAAAATTGGTTTGTCCAACCTTTTTCATCCCAAAAACTCAAAGCTTTTCACCCACCTATAAGGTCCTGAGTGTGTTCAGAAGTTGTTTCTGAACAAATGTTCAGAAACAGCTTCTGAACCCAAAATTTCGCATGCTTCGCAGTGCGAAGTCATGGTCGCAGTGCGACCATGACAGAACTCAGAACCTGAGTTTTTGTGTCAAACCAACCAATTTTTGAGGTTCTAGCCCCAGAGCTCAGAACCTAGGAGTTTTTAAATCCATGTTCTTCAAACCATAACAAGGTTTTTTGCATATTTTTGGCAAAATCACAAGTTCGTATAACCATTTTGTGGATAACTTGCAAAGCAAGTCATGTTCCCAAACTTTCAAACCACATGAACAAACAAGCTATGTTCATCTTTTCAATCTAAACTTGAACAATAAATATTGTTCATGATGTTCAAAACTCAAAGATGAACATACACCGTTTACGTTCGCATTTTCGCAAAATGAGACGAACTTGCGCGTTTTTTAGCAAATTTGCTAAACCTTCCCATTTTGGGTTTTCAAACCATATGTTTTGACATACCTTGGGATTTCTAAAGAATTCAATCCAAAAACATGAATGAAAAAGGGATGGTGTGACGTATGTCTCTCCATCGCCCCGATTGTACGAATGCGTGACGTATGTCTCGTCGCTCGGACAATCGTCATTCCTTTTTTAATATGTACAACCCTAACCAAACCAAATCTTGGCCCCTTGTGGTCAATCCAAGCCTTTTGGTCCCCCGTTGGCCATTAGACTCAACCCCTCGACTCGTTAGAGTCCACTCGGTCAATGTTCGACTCGTCCGAGTCCATTGTACCCGTTCTTGATCTCAGTGGATCAATCGAACAATCGCCCGACTCTTCGGAGTCCACTCGGTCAATGATTGACTTGTATGAGTCCATTGTACCTCCCTTGGTCCCATAGCGACCAATTCAACCCTCTACCCTAACGGACGTACCTTTTAACAATTCTAATGTGATTCGCGAACGAACGCTTAATAAGTCTCCAAGTGCGAGCATACAAGCAACGTTTAATCGCAAGAATTCGGTTAAAACATCGTCCAATTAAAATCAACCAACCCACATACGTTTTTCTACCAAAGAACTACGTATGCTTTGAATTCTCCGACTACCGGGAGATACGTAGGAGCAAGATCGACATCTTGTCAAGCACAATAATAATAAAAACTTTTTCTTCGTTTGTTTTTATCTCTTTCCCCCATTTTATTATATTTTTAACATAAATGAACATGCACGCAAAGTATTAAAAAGCAATTCAAGTTTTAACCAAATAGAAGGTTCCCGTTGAGTACAACGGACGTAAGGGGTGCTAATACCTTCCCCTCGCGTAACCGACTCCCGAACCCGACAATGGTTGCGATGACCTAATCCTTATCCTCATCGTCAAAAGGGTTTTATTATCGTTTCCCTTTACAAAAAAAAACTTAAGGGTTTATCAACGTTCCCTTTACACAAAAACTTTGGTGGCGGCTTCACAAAGGCACCTCCGAGCGTTCAAGGACGACCTCGGAGGATTTGCGCGTCTTTTTCCCGAGGGAAAAAAACGAGGTGCGCACAGCTGGCGACTTCACTGGGGACCCTGTTCCCACTAGCGAGTCAAGCCTAACCTATTTGGGTTAAAGACAATTGCTTTATTTTCTTTGCGTGCCATGTTTATTTATTTTATTCATGCATGTTATATTTATGCTTTATGTTTATATTTGCTTTATTTGCTTTATATTCATATTATATATATCAAATGTGGGGGTTACTTGAGTGATGTTACTCCACATTGTTCGGGTTAATGCCGGACGTGTGAGGCTCTCTACCCGAGCTTGAGAAAAACACTAAGTTAGAAGGAGGTTGTGTGCGGAAGCCCGCGTTGACGTATGTCCGTGAGGTGGGATGTCCAACCCCGCTTAGATGAGATTTTCACGTGGAATTAATTGAAGTCATGTCGACGTATGTCCATAGACAACCCTAATTCCATGTGAGATCTATGACTCTAAGGACCTCTTCTTAGGAGATTTCCCAATATTAGAGCCTACATGTGAGGATGGGGGGAAGTTCCGAACCTTCATAAACCATACCCTTGCATAACATTTGCATTCATGAAAGTAATTTTCGCATCATTTTGCTTTATAGGAGTTTAAAAAGAACGAACAAATATTAGCAAAAGAGAAATATGGAATCCGGGAACAAGAATACGCTCGCCTTCAAAATTAAAGCTCCTAGGGTGGAAAGTTTATTAGCTCTAAGCAAGAGGCTCTCTTCGGTCCACAAGAACATCTTTGAGGCAAGCTATGGGCTAATCCTTGATCTTTTACCCGTGAGAATAGATTCAACCGCCTTAACCACTTTGGCGCAATTCTTCGACCCACCTCTACGGTGCTTCACATTTCAAGACTTCCAACTAGCGCCAACTTTGGAAGAGTTTGAGAAAATTTTGGGTTGTAGCATGAAAGGTCATGAACTCTATCTCGGTCCGGGAAAGGATCCTACATTTGAAGCCATCGCCGAATCCTTATACCTCGACACCCAAGAAGTGGCGTCTAACTTGGAAGTTAGAGGGAACCTTAAGGGATTTTCAAGAAAGTTTTTGGAAGCCAAAGCTCGGGACTTACTAGCCAACAAAGAGGTAATGGCCTTCAACGCCATTTTAGCCCTCTTAGTTTACGGGATCGTCTTATTCCCCAACATGGATGATTTCGTAGACTTTCCGGCTCTAGAGGTGTTTATGACTAAAAATCCAGTTCCTACAATCTTAGCGGATTTTTATCATACCCTCTACTCAAGGCATGAACAAGCAAGGGGACGCAAAATTACTTGTTGCACTCCCGTGGTGCAAATTTGGATGATGTCCCACATGCCAAGGAACCGAGACTTTGTGGAAAACCGGGCCAAGCTCAAATGGTCGCAACGGATGACAACTCTCGCCGAGAAGGACATCCATTGGTTTTCACCAAACTTAGATGACCCGGAAATTATCCTCAGCTGCGGGGACTTCCCTAACGTACCCCTCATTGGTACTAAGGGATGTATTAATTACAATCCGGTCCTCTCTCTCCGACAACTAGGTTTTTCAATGGAGGATAAACCTAATGACCTTTTGTTGGAAGCTTTCTACTTAAGGGAAGGCGATCAAGACCCGGCATTGCTAGAGAGAATCCGGGGAGCATGGAGCCAAGTACGCAAGGGAAGGGTCGGCAAGAGAAACTGTGTCGCCAAACCCCTTTATACTCAATGGGTGAAGGAGAGGGTCAAAGCAATCAAGTTACCCTTCGTGGTCACAAACCCTCCAAAACCTCCTACACCTAAACCTATTGCAATCATTCCCAACAAAGAAGTGGAGGACCTCAAGGCTAAAATTCAAGAACTCCAAAACAAAAACGGAGACTTAGAATTGAAGCACCTCCAAGCTTTAGGAGAAATTACTAGGACGAAGAGAGATCGTGATGAAGTATCACATTCTCTCCTAGTATGCCAAAAACGGCTAAGAACCTCCGAAGGGAAAAGGGATTGGATAGGAGGCGGCTTGGTTAGTGCGGATGCCAATCTTGTTGCCAAGGACGAAGAGTTGGAAAGAATTCTACATTCCAACCAAGAGCTCAAGAAGTTTGGCGAATTAGCCATCGAAGCTCAACGAAAATGGAGGTTGAAATTCCAAGAGAAAAATCAACAGCTCCAAGAAGTAGTGAAAGACTACAAAGAGCAGCTTCAAGCCGAGCGCGTCCAGCGGCAAAGACATGAGAGTCTCTCTCAGCAAGGGAGGCTAAGGTGCAATCTTCTCGAGGAAGACATCAAGAAATTCGAAGAGTACTTCGACAAGATTGCAAGAGCTCATGGGGACCACATTGCACAGCTACACGATGAGATTAGAAGTGCAAGAGTCAAGCTAGACCAGCGCAAGGAAGTGATTGAGTATGTATGGCAAGACGCCACCCGATTAAGTGAGGATTTCACTAAATTGGTTGCATTCTCAAATTTGGTGATCACCCAACTTCCAAAGAAGCTAGCGGAGGCCGAGATGGTCATGCCCTACTTTGTCATCCCTGTGGAGATCCAGAAGTTTATGAAGTTCTGCAAGGACACTATAGATTTCTATAGGGAGGAAATGAGCAAAGCCGAGAAGCGAGCAGCTATTTGATTTGTAATAGCATTAGTTACACTTTGTAAACAAATGTTATTTAATCAAATATATTTTGAAGTATAATCAATTTCTCGGTCTTTAATATTTCGAATTTGCTAATATTAATCGTGCACCTTTAAACTCCATAAAGCAAAATAAAAACACGCATATTTTGCATACTCATAAGCATACATACATCCACATGCATCTTCATGCATTTTTTTTAAAAAAAAACTCATTCATTCCCATTAAAACAGTTCAAAGCAATCATAGCCCGAAAACCCCGAAAGCCCTCGGTTCAAGAACCAGATATTCAACACTCGTACGGAACACGAGCTAACAAACAAAGGATCATGGACAATTTGGAACAAACTCAAGCGGCTTTGAGAGAGGAAGTTGATGGAATGAAAGGAAAAATGGATCAGATGCTAGAGTTAATGCAAGCTCTGTCGGCACGAGAAAGCCACCCTCGCCCAACAACGGATGCATCCAATGTGCAATGGCCTCCTTATGGTTTACCTGTGGGTTATACCCCACCCTTTGAAAATGAGGGTCAAGGACCACCTCCGCCACCGTTCACGATCCCTGTAAGGAATGAAGAACGTCGTCCTCAAGGAACCTCCACTACTCAGCATGAAGTAATTCCCCAAGATATGGAGAATAGCCAGCTAAGGCAATCTGCTCCCGACACCACCCACCAAGACAATGATACCACCCAAATGTATCGAGTTTTGGAAGAGAGGTTGAAAGCTGTCGAGGGTTTCAGCTCATACGGTGCCCACAACGCCTTGGATATGTGCTTAGTGCCCGACGTGGTAATTCCTCCGAAGTTCAAAGTACCGGACTTCGAGAAGTACAAAGGAATTCAATGCCCTCGGAACCATCTAAGGATGTTCTGTAGGAAGATGGCGGCCTTACGCAATGAACGAGAAACTCATGGTGCATGTGTTTCAAGATAGTTTAAGCGGAGCGTCTTTGGATTGGTACATGCAGCTCGAGCGTACCCATGTCCAAACTTGGAAGGATCTAGCCGATGCCTTCCTAAAGCAATACAAATATAATTTGGACATGGCTCCAAATAGGATGCAACTACAAAACCTCCTGCAAAGAAGCAACGAGTCCTTCAAGGAGTACGCTCAGCGGTGGAGAGAACTAGCTTCTCGTGTACAACCACCACTATTGGAGAGAGAACTTGTCGACACCTTTATGGGCACACTTCAAGGCCCATATTACGACAAGATGATTGGAAGTACGTCTGCCGGTTTCTCCGATCTAGTCATGGTCGGTGAAAGAATAGAAGATGGAGTGAAGAGAGGAAAAATCCAAGGCTCTTCAGAAGCTCAAAGTGGAGCTAGAAAGCCCCCCAGCAACTTTCACAAAAAGAAAGAGGGGGAGACAAATGCCGTTCTAATGGGTCCATCCTACCCACCACCAAATCAAATGCCTCACTACCACTATCCTTACGTGGCAGCAGCAACGGCTCAAGGGCGTTACTCACCTCAAGTAATTCCCGCAAATCCACCTCGACAACCAGTAGTGTTGCCGCAGCAAAATCAACAGCAACAGCAACAAGGCGGGTACCCACCAAGGAATCAGGCGAGCTCAAGGAACAGTTACTATAATAGGCAGTTTGATCCTGTACCCATGTCTTATGGTCAGATCTTGCCATACCTAATCCAAAAGGGTATGGTCGAGACAAGACTATTACCACCAATGTCGCCACCATATCCACAGTGGTACGACGCAAATGCCAAATGTGATTTCCACGCAGGATCCGTGGGGCACAATATCGAAAACTGTAGGGTTTTCAAACACAAGGTGCAGGATCTTATTGACAAGAAGCTGTTATCCTTCAAAGAGGAAAGCCCCAATGTGAAGAACAACCCATTGCCGGGGCATGCGGGTCCCTCTGTAAATGCGGTGGAAGAACAAGAGGACTTTGGTCCAGTCAAAAGGGTAGCCAATGTTAGGACTCCCCTGTCAACCATAAGGGAGCGTTTAACCGGCTTTGGATTATTCGAGGAAATGCACGCCAACTGTGAAGCCTGCAAGGTCAACCCGGATGAGTGCAAAGAGTTGAAGAGCTGTCTTCAAGAGTTAATGGACCAAGGTTGGATCCAATTTGGCTACATAAAGGAGGGCACGGACGTTGCTACCTTAGAGTCTAACGGCCCAAAACCTCTCGAGATCCCATACCAAAGGAGAGAGGTACCAATGCCAATACAACCCATAACATTCCACGTACCTGCACCCTTCTCTTTCCAAAGCACAAAGAGGGTACCATGGAATTACCAACCTGTGGCTTATGTGGAAGGAAAACCACTAGCCAAAATTGAGCCCAGCATCACTAACATTACCGGTGTTGGAGGAATGACTAGAAGTGGTAGAGTCTTCGCTCCGAAAGAACTCGGAAAGACGCCAGCTGTACTACCAAAGGAGCCGCTCAAAGAAAAGAGCGTGGAGGAAAAAGAGAACCAAGCGGGGCCTTCTCAAAAGACAATCCCGCAAAAAGAGGCCGAAGAGTTCCTAAGGATAATCCAAAAGAGCGAGTACAAGATCATTGACCAGCTAGGTCAAACTCCCTCCAAGATCTCCATGCTATCCTTACTACTCAGCTCGGAAGCACACCGAGAAGCACTACTGCGGATCCTCAGTGAGGCACATGTCACCAAGGACATTCCAGTGGACCAATTCGACGGAATAATCGGAAATATTACCTCAAGTAGGTACTTGGGTTTCAATGGCGATGAACTACCCGACGAGGGTCACATTCATAACCGCGCCTTACATATCTCCGTGAAATGCATGGACCACATCCTCTCAAGAGTGCTAGTGGACACGGGGTCAGTCATTGAATGTCATGCCCAAGACTACCCTCCTCAAACTCTCATGTGAAGGGACCGTAATGAAGCCCAGCGCCTTGGTCGTAAAAGCTTTCGATGGGTCAAGAAGAGCCGTTATGGGAGAGATCGATTTACCAGTCCAAATCGGACCTAAGGTTTTCACCATAACCTTCCAAGTCATGGATATTAATCCAACATACAGTTGTCTTCTCGGACGACCATGGATCCATGCGGCCGGAGCCATTACCTCTACCCTGCACCAGAAACTGAAGTTCATCATTGATAACCAAATGATTGTAGTTTCCGGGCAAGAGGACATGATGGTAAGCCATCTCTCATCTTTCCGTTACATAGAAACGGATGAAGAAGCTGTGGACGTCCCATTCCAATCTTTGGAAGTGGCAAATGTCGTGACATTGAGCTCGAAGCCCAAGGAAGAGGCTAGGACAGCCATGTCATCATGGAGGGCAATAAGAGAGGCCCTAGAAGAAAGCCGACCCACCGGATGGGGCAAGTTAGTGGACATACCGGAGAAGAAAAATCGCTTCGGGTTAGGGTATCATCCATCGGCCGAAACTTTCTCAAAGCCGCCAGAGCAAGGGATCCTCCCCATCTCGGAAACATTCATCAGTGCGGGGTTTATCCATGAAGATCAAGTGGCTCTACTCGAGGACGTAGACGAAGACGTGCCTGAATTGGTGTACCGTTGCGCTTCGGATGAAGCTTTGAACAATTGGAGGGCTATCGCAATTCCCGAGATTATTACCAGGATCAAGTAATAAACCATGTTTGTTTGTTTTTACTTTTAAATAAAAAAAATCATTTAGCTCTGCCCAAGGCAAATGATTAGTCGTGTGGGGCCCCATGTTTTTATAAGTTATTTACAATCATGAATAAAAGCAATCTTTTATGTTCATTTGAGTCTTTTTCTTTTTTGCATTTGTTTTAAAAAAAACATTTTTCTACAAAAAGCCTAAAAAAAATCATACTCATGCAGATCTACAAATCCACCCTCCAAAAACAACACTGCCTTAAACCCTTATGACTTCGATTGCCCGATTAATCAAACGGAAGATGATGAAGAGGACGATTATGAACCGCCTGAAGAATTGTCTAGACTTGCAAATCAAGGGGATAGGGTAATACAACCTCACCAAGAATCAGTTGAAAAGGTCAACTTGGGGACCGAAGAGGATAAGAAAGAGGTCAAGATAGGAGCCTCCCTGCACGAGGATGTTAAAGGAAAGTTGATCAAGCTTCTGCAAGAGTACGTGGATGTATTCGCTTGGTCATATCAAGACATGCCGGGTTTAGACCCTAACATCGTTGTACACAAGCTGCCACTCAAGCCGGAATGCCCGCCAGTGAAGCAGAAATTGAGAAGAACTCGACCCGATATGGCTCTCAAGATCAGAGAAGAGGTCAAGAAGCAATTCGATGCCGGCTTCTTAGCCGTAACCAAGTATCCAACATGGGTTGCCAACATTGTGCCAGTTCCGAAGAAGGATGGCAAGGTGAGAATGTGTGTGGATTATCGGGACTTAAATAGAGCAAGCCCAAAGGATGATTTCCCGCTACCACACATCGACATATTGGTGGACAACACCGCCCAATTCTCAGTCTTTTCCTTTATGGATGGCTTCTCGGGATATAACCAAATCAAGATGGCTCCAGAGGACATGGAGAAAACCACATTCATCACCCCGTGGGGGACATTCTGCTATAAGGTAATGCCTTTCGGATTAACAAATGCCGGGGCAACATACCAAAGAGCAATGGTGACTCTTTTCCACGATATGATCCATAAGGAAATTGAGGTCTACGTCGACGATATGATTGCCAAATCCCAAACGGAGGAGGATCATCTAGTCCATCTGCAAAAGCTTTTCGAACGCCTAAGGAAATTCAAGCTGCGCTTAAATCCTAACAAGTGCACATTTGGCGTTAGATCCGGGAAGTTATTGGGCTTCATCGTCAGCCAAAGAGGTATTGAAGTGGATCCCGATAAGGTAAAGGCCATCCAAGAAATGCCAGCGCCAAATACCGAGAAAGAAGTCCGGGGTTTCTTAGGAAGATTGAACTACATCGCCAGGTTCATCTCACACATGACAGCTACCTGCGAACCAATCTTCAAGCTGCTAAGGAAAAACCAAGCCGTTCATTGGAACGAGGATTGCCAAGAGGCGTTTGACAAAATCAAACAATACCTGCAAGAACCACCGATCTTAATACCTCCGGTTCCGGGTAAACCCCTCATCTTATACCTAACCGTACTTGAAGGATCAATGGGTTGTGTGTTAGGACAACAAGATGAAACGGGAAGAAAGAGCACGCAATCTACTACTTAAGCAAGAAGTTTACCGACTGTGAAACAAGGTATACTTCACTTGAAAAGACTTGCTGCGCTTTAGCATGGGCTGCTCGACGTCTAAGGCAATACATGTTGACCCATACAACTTGGTTGATATCGAAGATGGATCCCATCAAGTACATCTTCGAAAAACCTGCCCTCACAGGGAAGATAGCCCGTTGGCAAATGCTGCTGTCTGAGTATGACATCCAATATGTTACTCAAAAAGCCATCAAAGGGAGTGTTTTATCCGAGCACCTTGCTCACCAACCCTTGGAGGATTATCAGCCCATACAGTTTGACTTCCCAGACGAAGATGTCGTAGCTTTGAATGACGAAGAAGTCACAAGCGATGATGAAGGACCAGAACCAGGAGCTCAATGGAAGCTCGCTTTCGACGGCGCCTCAAATGCCATGGGACATGGTATCGGAGCAGTTTTAATCTCCCCAAGAAAGGGATACCAGCCCTTCACAGCAAGGTTGTGCTTTGACTGCACCAATAACATGGCAGAATATGAAGCATGTATCCTGGGCCTCGAAGCCGCAATTGATCTAAGGATCAAAAACCTTGAAGTATACGGTGACTCAGCCTTAGTCATCTATCAAGTCAAAGGAGAATGGGAAACAAGACATCCCAATTTAATTCCCTATCAAGCCCGGGTTGTAGGATTAATCAAGCATTTTGATGAAATCAATTTCCACCACATACCTCGAGAAGAAAATCAGGTAGCAGATGCTTTGGCTACATTATCATCAATGTACCAAGTAAATTCTTACAATGAAGCACCAATCATAAGGATGGATCGTAGAGACAAACCAGTTGTATGCGCATCAGTCGAAGAAGAACTTGACAACAAGCCTTGGTTCTACGACATCAAGCGATACCTCGAAGAGCAAGAGTATCCAGAAAATGTCTCGCACACCGACAAGAGGACCCTCAGAAGATTGGCATCCCAATTCTTCCTCAGTGGAAATACCCTCTACAAAAGAAATTATGACATGGTCCTGCTCAGATGTGTGGATAAACATGAAGCGGACATGCTCATCAAAGAAATCCACGAGGGATCTTTTGGAACCCATGCTAATGGGCATGCAATGGCAAAGAAAATCTTAAGGGCGGGCTACTATTGGTTAACCATGGAAGCTGATTGTTTCCACTACGCCAAGACTTGTCACAAGTGCCAGATTTACGCCGACAAAGTGCATGTGCCACCAACTCCACTGAATGTCATGACTTCACCTTGGCCTTTCTCTATGTGGGGCATAGACATGATTGGAATGATCGAGCCCAAAGCGTCAAATGGACATCGCTTCATCCTCGTTGCCATCGACTACTTCACCAAATGGGTAGAAGCAGCTTCGTATGCAAACGTAACCAAACAAGTGGTAGCCCGATTTATCAAGAAGGAAATCATTTGCCGTTATGGTACTCCCCACAAAATCATCACCGATAACGGGGCAAACCTAAACAACAAGACAATGAAGGAGTTGTGCAAAGATTTCAAGATTGAGCACCATAATTCCTCCCCTTACCGACCAAAGATGAACGGTGCGGTAGAAGCAGCCAATAAGAACATAAAGAAGATCATCCAAAAGATGGTGACAACATATAAAGATTGGCATGAGATGCTTCCCTTTGCGCTACATGGCTACAGAACAGCCATTCGCACTTCAACTGGGGCAACCCCCTTCTCCTTAGTATACGGTATGGAAGCTGTTCTCCCCGTAGAGGTGGAAATTCCTTCGCTAAGGGTCTTGATGGAAACCAAGCTAGAAGAAGCTGAATGGGTCCAAACAAGGTTCGACCAACTGAATCTCATAGAGGAGAAGCGTCTGACGGCAATATGTCACGGACAACTCTATCAAAGGAGGCTCAAGAGAGCATTCGACAAGAAGGTCCGTCCTCGAGAGTTCAAAGAAGGAGACCTAGTGCTCAAGAAGATATTACCTATCCACAAAGATCCCCGAGGGAAGTGGACTCCCAGCTATGATGGGCCGTACGTAGTAAAGAAAGCTTTCTCAGGCGGAGCCCTGATCATTACCACTATGGACGGAGAGGAGTTCCCGCTATCAATAAACTCCGATGCAGTCAAGAGGTATTATGCCTAGAAAAAAAAAGAGAGAGAAAAGCTCGCTAAATCGAAAACCTGAAAAGGCGGTTTAGGCAATAGAGAGCGTCCTGCTAGATTGAAAACCTGAAAAGGCGGTCTAGGCAAAAATTAAGGACATCAAAAAAGGAAATACACCTCGGTGGATTGAAAACTCGAAAGAGCGATCCAGGCAAAAGTTAGGGGTTAACAAAAAAGAAAGGCAATGACTGCAGCATCCAAGCTCCGGACAAGATTCAAGAGGAGAGGAATCGGTCTCGTCAGCATCTTCCAACAAACGAAAATATCAAAGTCATAAGGAAATAGCATGTGTTGTGCCAAAACCAACCATTTTTCTTTTTGCTTTTTCTTGTCTTTCTCTATCTCACTTCTCACTTTGTGTATTTTTACCCATTCAAGAGGTCAAATCTGCATTGAATAAAATTTCCTTTTTGTTATTTTATGTTCTCAGTAGCGCATAAATTTTGTTTTATTCATGATGAAAATGTTTTAAAACATGGGAAATAAACAAAAGGATTTTCTTCCAAAAAAAAACAACAAACAAACTTCGCTTTATTTTGAATCTTCGTGAATTCTGAAAGAGTTGCGGTAGTTTCCACCAAAATGTTGCACCAAAGGACTTATGCTCCTTAGCTAAGGCAAGTGTGTAACTCGCGGCACGCGGAGCGCAAGAACTCCAAGGGTCAAGCGGAACAAAATTCCCCAATAAACACCCTGAACATCCAAACACCAAACAAGGCTGGATACCGATCATGCTTCCAAAATGATCCTTTATCCCCCATAAGCCAAACCTCATTGATACTCCCCAGGGAGTCTCAACCCCAAACAAAAGTCCAATCATTATTGGCAACAAAACACAAATTTTCGGGCTTAGGCTCGAACTACACCGGTTTTGATCCCATTCGGGTATGTAGGCAAAGGACCTCGTCCTTCCAAACCGACCAACCAAAAAAAAACAAACAAAACACAAAAAGAGAGCCCAACTGTCATGAACACAACCACAAACAAAGACCGACTCTGCTCGGCACCCAACCAACATTATTTTATTCATTTGCATATTTAAAACCATTCATACACATGCATTTCATTTCATAAAACATGCATCCTTAACAAGGATTCTCCAGTGAGTATCACATATTCACCGGTATCCATCAACATTCGACCAGGGGCACCTATTTAGGGTAAGACCGCAGCTCGTTAGGAATCGATATTCAGAAGCAGTACCTGAATAAGATCACCTAGCTTAGGTATCGACCTCTAGAAGCAATACCTAGAGTAGATCACCTCCCCCAGTGTATCGACCTTCAGTGTTAGCGGCTGAATAAGATCACAGCTCGTTAGGAATCGATATTCAGAAGCAGTGCCTGAATAAGATCATCTAGCTTAGGTATCGACCTCTAGTAACAGTGCCTAGAGTAGATCACCTCCATCAATGTTCCACCTCTAGTTGAAAGTGCCTAGAGTAAATCACCATCTTTAGGTATCGACCTCTAGTGACAGTGCCTAGAGTAGATCACCTCCATCAATGTTCCACCTCTAGTTGAAAGTGCCTAGAGTAAATCACCTAGCTTAGGTATCGACCTCTAGTGACAGTGCCTAGAGTAGATCACCTACCTCAATGTTCCACCTCTAGTTGAAAGTGCCTAGAGTAAATCACCTAGCTTAGGTATCGACCTCTAGTGACAGTGCCTAGAGTAGATCACCTACCTCAATGTTCCACCTCTAGTTGAAAGTGCCTAGAGTAAATCACCATCTTTAGGTATCGACCTCTAGTGACAGTGCCTAGAGTAGATCACCTACCTCAATGTTCCACCTCTAGTTGAAAGTGCCTAGAGTAAATCACCATCTTTAGGTATCGACCTCTAGTGACAGTGCCTAGAGTAGATCACCTACCTCAATGTTCCACCTCTAGTTGAAAGTGCCTAGAGTAAATCACCACCCTCAGGAATCGACCTCTAGAAGCAGTGCCTAGATAAGATTACCTTCATTCCCCAGTGGATCTACCTCCAGTGTTAGCGACTGGATACGATCAACCCCTACCAACCCTTTCATTTGCATTTCGCGAAGGACAAAATTCGGGTCCTTCTTTTTCTTTTTACTTAATTGATCTCCGCAAAGAGTTCATGAGATGCCCTCGGCACTCACGTACTCTATGCGAAGACACAATTAAGTAGGGGCAGCTGTAGTACCCTAATTTTGTCCTACGCTTTTTAAAACAAAAAAACAAAAAAAATCAAAGAGGGGAAAAAGTCAAAAGTCAACAAAAGTCAACAGAAAAGTCAACTTTTCAAAATTGAGGACTTCGCAATGCGAAGCTCACTTCGCACTGCGAAGTCTGCGATTTTTCTGCAGATTTTTGGTTTCTTGGATTTAATTCCAGATTTTGTTGCACATCACTTCCATAATTATTTTAAGTAGCATTCATGGCTAATTGGGCCAAGCAAAGCCAGAGTTGAAGGACTTGCCATTAATGCCAAGGTTAGAAGCTTTTTCTTCCAACCTAGCATGTGACAAGCAAGTGGGCTTGCCCTTGGGCAGCTCTAGCCTCTCCCATGTGACCTGCTAACCACCACAAGGTTGCCAGCCACCTGCTTGAGGACTTTCCTCCTGCTTGCTGCCCCAAAAACCAGTCAAACCAGCTGGATTTTCTCACTTGAAAAGCCATGAGTGCCTACTCTGTTTTGCAGCAGCTTTTCACCCTCTCACACCAGCCAATTTTAGCCTTTTCATCCCTCAATCTCTGCACATTACAGTGCACGTTTTTATTGACCAACCATTGAGATTGCAAGGATTGATCCCCAAGCATTAGCCAATTGCAAATCAGCTTTGTTCTTCATCATTACCTTCTAGAATAGGTTGAATTTGTGGCTGAAATCAAGCTGGATCTTGCCCCTTGGCACAAGGCAGGGTTGCCTCTATCCATTAGCATTTAATGCAAAGGGATTCAGCTTGATCTTGGCCACAAATCAGCTGAATTTTGGGATTGTGTAATGATGACAAAGATTTGATTTTGGTCTATAAATACAAGGCAATGCCCAAGGTATCAAGGACTTACATTTTGACAGTTAACACAACATTCAAAGAGCAGAAACTCTACTCATTTCAACCTACAAATCTCCACAAATAACCAGAAAAAACCACACCACACAAAGCTTACAAAAGTTCAAGTTCATCACAAATCTTCAAAACCTTTGTGAAAGCTTTCAACCAAATCAAGCCAAGTGCAGCTGGAGCTTTGCTAAGGAGTTCTGTAAGTTACTAAGCTCTTTATCTTGCATTTACAATTGTGTTTGCATAGCTATTTTGGCTCAAAACTCTTTGTTCTAAAAAACTCCTTTTGAATTCCAAAGAAATCCCAAGGTTTTCAAAACATCAAAATTGGTTTGTCCAACCTTTTTCATCCCAAAAACTCAAAGCTTTTCACCCACATATAAGGTCTTGAGTGTGTTCAGAAGTTGTTTCTGAACAAATGTTCAGAAACAGCTTCTGAACCCAAAATTTCGCATGCTTCGCAGTGCGAAGTCATGGTCGCAGTGCGACCATGACAGAACTCAGAACCTGAGTTTTTGTATCAAACCAACCAATTTTTGAGGTTCTAGCCCCAGAGCTCAGAACCTAGGAGTTTTTAAACCCATGTTCTTCAAACCATAACAAGGTTTTTGCATATTTTTGGCAAAATCACAAGTTCGTATAACCATTTTGTGGGTAACTTGCAAAGCAAGTTATGTTCCCAAATTCTCAAAACCACATGAACAAACAAGCTATGTTCATCATTTCAATCTAAACTTGAACAATAAATATTGTTCATGATGTTCAAAACTCAAAGATGAACATACCCCGTTTACGTTCGCATTTTCGCAAAATGAGACGAACTTGCGCGCTTTCTAGCAAAATTGCTAAACCTTCCCATTTTGGGTTTTCAAACCAAATGTTTTGACATACCTTGGGATTTCTAAAGAATTCAATCCAAAAACATGAATGAAAAAGGGATGGTGTGACGTATGTCTCTCCATCGCCCCGATTGTACGAATGCGTGACGTATGTCTCGTCGCTCGGACAATCGTCATTCCTTTTTATAATATGTACAACCCTAACCAAACCAAATCTTGGCCCCTTGTGGTCAATCCAAGCCTTTTGGTCCCCCGTTGGCCATTAGACTCAACCCCTCGACTCGTTAGAGTCCACTCGGTCAATGTTCGACTCGTCCGAGTCCATTGTACCCGTTCTTGATCTCAGTGGATCAATCGAACAATCGCCCGACTCTTCGGAGTCCACTCGGTCAATGATTGACTTGTATGAGTCCATTGTACCTCCCTTGGTCCCATAGCGACCAATTCAACCCTCTACCCAAACGGACGTACCTTTTAACAATTCTAATGTGATTCGCGAACGAATGCTTAATAAGTCTCCAAGTGCGAGCATACAAGCAACGTTTAATCGCAAGAATTCGGTTAAAACATCGTCCAATTAAAATCAACCAACCCACATACGTTTTTCTACCAAAGAACTACGTATGCTTTGAATTCTCCGACTACCGGGAGATACGTAGGAGCAAGATCGACATCTTGTCAAGCACAATAATAATAAAAACTTTTTCTTCGTTTGTTTTTATCTCTTTCCCCCCATTTTATTATATTTTTAACATAAATGAACATGCACGCAAAGTATTAAAAAGCAATTCAAGTTTTAACCAAATAGAAGGTTCCCGTTGAGTACAACGGACGTAAGGGGTGCTAATACCTTCCCCTCGCGTAACCGACTCCCGAACCCGACAATGGTTGCGATGACCTAATCCTTATCCTCATCGTCAAAAGGGTTTTATTATCGTTTCCCTTTACAAAAAAAACTTAAGGGTTTATCAACGTTCCCTTTACACAAAAACTTTGGTGGCGGCTTCACAAAGGCACCTCCGAGCGTTCGAGGACGACCTCGGAGGATTTGCGCGTCTTTTTCCCGAGGAAAAAAACGAGGTGCGCACAACTTCATTCTCAGCATATTCGTTGTGTGTAGAATAGTAAGACAGCTCTTCAAACTTCTTAGTAAATTCAGCAACTGACATACTACCCTGTTTCAATTCTAAGAACTCTTGCTCCTTCTTTACCTTGTAAGACAAAGGTAAATACTTTTCCAGCATCACTCCCTTAAAGTTCTCCCAATTCACTTCCACACCATTGGCTTCCATCCGGCGCTGAGCAGATTCCCACCAGTCTTCTGCTGCGCCTCTGAGTTGGTTTGTGGCATAGACCACTTTGTCCTCTTCTGAGCATTCGGCCATTCTAAAGATCTTCTCCATCTGCTTAATCCACTTTCTTGCTTCTTGAGGTTCACCTTCTCCATTGAACTCCGGAGGGTGATGCCTATTATATTCCCGGAACACAGGATTACCAATTACTGGAGGAGGTGGTTGTGGATGGAAACCCTGCCCTTGCTGCATCATTTCCATCCATTGCTGCTGAGATTGGGCCTGCTGCTGAGATTGTTGTTGCATCATCAGCATCATTTGCTGATACTGTAACGCATTCTGAGCTTGTTGCTCTTGGTACTGCTGCTGCCAGGCCTGCTGTTGTTGCATCATCTGTTCCCATGAATTCAAACTGGGTCCTCCACTTTCGTCACTAGCTTGATTAGCACGAGGTCTACCTCTTCTTCTCCCAGACATCTTATCCTAGCTGTCATATACAAGTCAAAGTGATCAGTTTCAACTGAACATAACATCTAGAATAATGTCCTGGATCCAATAGGTCCACAAACTTGGATTGTACATTAATGACCCAAGGCACGGTCTGAATCGACCTGCTCTGATACCAAATTGTAACACCCATAGAGAGATTGCCTAGGATCTCTTACGAGTATTAAAATTTCGTACCGGATACATTAAATACAATACAGAAAGATTGGTAATAACTATATAAAACATAAGTTTGTCATACAACTCATTATCCGATACAAACATCCTTCATAATATACATCATGATACATCATTCTTATACAATGTCCATAATAATAAAACATAAGCAGCACGATCAATCCGTAGCTTTCTCTTTACCTTTTCGTCGTGCTACCTGCGAAGAATCTGCACCAGAAGGAAAGGGATGAGACATAACGTCTCAGTGAGCTCCTACCCTACCAACTGTTGGCAACCACGGGGGTAACCTAGGGTCGCCGTGCCTACTCTTGGCAATCTTGGGGATGCCTATGATCGCCATCATTCTTTACTTAATTCGCGATCGAGGGGAAAACCTAAGATCGCTTCTTATCTTTAACATTCTCATCATATGCTAACTTAACTTATACTCAGTGGTCTTGGGGACAACCTATGACCACTTACTGTGACTAGGAACTAATTGTCCTATTCCTCAATACAATTATAAATAAACTTATTATCATTCATATCTTAAGTTAGCAGTTAGGGTTGAACAAACATAACATTATCTTGGTTCATTTTACGGAGTGCATCCGGGTGGAGTAACCCCGAAGTACATCTCCCATCTTACCGGTGAAAATTCCTATCATATCAGGCTAACACCGAACTCCTCTTATCTTTTGTGTGGCTGCTCTCGCGAGCGGTAACTTCACCGTCCCAGCTGCCATTTAAGGCGGTAACTTCACGGGGACCCCCTGTATACTAACTGACGAGCAGACAGGAGACACATTAACTTTTAAGACTTGGATGTGTAGCTGCCCTCACGAGCGGTAACTTCACCGTTCCGGCTGCCATTAAAGGCGGTATCTTCACAGGAACCCCTCGTATACTAACTAGCGAGCATACGAGAGACACATCAAGCCCATCTTATAAATAATTATTATTCTTAAGTTCTTAACCTATAAAGGTTCATCATATATCATTCTTAGATTCGTGATTACCGAATCAAGTTCATAACGTTGCTACGTAAGGGTTAAACCCTGATCTAGTTCCTTGTCATCACTATGACTACTTAGGGATTAAGAAAATCCTCTCTTATCATGGTACCTTTCCTCACTTATAATTCATCTATACATTCCCCAATGGTTGGGTCTTTCTTTGCCTAAAAGCATCACTTAGTCACTACTAATCGTTATTGAGTCCGAGGTAGCGTTGGAAAGCCGGAATGGTGCGAGAAAGGATGAAAAAACAACATGTTCTGCCAATGCTCCCATCGTGTCACGATTTGGGAATCGTGACACGATTTTCTACCCAGAAAATCAGTTTGTTCCTGCCTGTGAACTCGTGACACGATTGGAAAATCGTGACACGATTTTACCTGCAGTTAGACAGCATTTGGCAAGTTTTAAACGTGATTTTTCACCATTTCAGCTTATCCAACATACCCAGACATCATAACATGTTTAAGGATCATTTTCTAAGGCATATAGCTAGTTCATATCATGAATAAGCAAGAATTAACATGGAAAGGCAATTAGGTACTAAAAACCCTAAACTAGGTAATTAAGCTGAAAACTTCAAACTTACTTAAACGGGTTCTAAAACCCTGTGGAGCTCACCTTAATCCACAATTTGGTGCTTGCTAAACTCTGATTCCAAAACCCTAGCTCCAATCCACTCTACTCTTGATTCTCTTTGTTTTTCTCCTCTTCACTTTCTCTTGTTCTTTCTCCCTACACAAGCTTGCCTTGCAAAGTTTTCCACTTGAGTTGGGATGAAGTTTGGATGATTGATGGTGGATGAGATGGGGGCGTGAAAGATGAGGGAAGGAGGAAAGAAATTCTGAATTTTGGAATGAATGAAGAAGAAATGGAAAACAAGAAATAAATATCTTGTTCCATTTTCTAACTAATCTCCCTCTTAGCCTTATTTACAAGTTTGCCATTTCCTCTTAATTGCTCATTTGTCTCGCTTGCTTCTCAAGTTTCTAACGCTGATAACTGATACTTATGAGCGGGATATTACAATTTATGTTTCTTCCAAAAAGCTTATTAAAAACTAGAAAATTTTATGAATTTATACTAGTTGACACTGGATCTATCGTGCTGACCCATCAGTATGATGCAGCAGATAAATCTAAAATTACTTTTTCAAAATTTAAAATTGTTAAAATATTATCAGCAGCAGATTGGACATTACCACCTTCTATGAGTAAATCTTTCTCCAGAAGATTTGATCCCCAATCTTACAATTATTTTGACTATATGGATGCTTGGAATTACTTTTTAGCTATTGAACCATATAACCATACTTGGTTTATTTGGTTTGATAAAAACGTATCATTAAAGTTCCCATACTGGTTTGTTAAATGGTTTGAATTGGTCGGACCAACATTAGAGATCTTTCCAGATTATGCAAAGGAAACCTTTACAAAATTCTACAATATTACAGACTGCCCTACACATCTTGCTATCATGGCTTGTTGTGCGGCGTTTAGTGTTAATTGGATTACCTCTTGGACATTTGCTACCAATATTATTTGGGAAAACTACTCTGCTACTGAATTAATTAAAAGATACTCAGTTAAGTGGTGGATTAAGTTTAATCCAGAATTACTCAGTGAGACCAGATTAAATGCCTGGGTACAAGCTAATCCAGGACGTTGTAAGAAAATTAAAGACTCGTCAGACTCTGAATTTTTGTCCAGCAGGTCAAAGATTCTAGCGTCATTATCATCAATTACAGATCCTAAAGAGTTTATTAACCGATTACAAGAAGTTTCTTCCTCCATGTCTGATGCCGGAAGTACTTCAGGAAATGATAATGAGGATGACTGTTATGGAGTTGACCTAGAAGACTGTTAAAAGCCTTATTGGATAACTACTACAAGAATTATTGATGCTACTACAAGAATTATTGATGCATTGAAATTATTGCCCGCAATTATGTTACTTTGAGCCAGTCTGGCCCCTCCACTTTCCTTTGTTCTTTAGTGGAGCATTATTAAGTTTTACTATTTACTTTTGCTTTTCTTTAGTGGCCATTCTTGTTTGTCTGCCACTTGTTTGTATAGTAATAAGTTATGTTGTAATTTTATTTGAAGTCCGCCTTTGTAATCCCTCTATAAAAGGGAATGTAAGTCTGAGTGTTAGGCATTCGAATCATAAGCCTCTTTTCTCCTGAGCAATTCGAAGCCCTTGTGAAAACATTGTAAGTATTTTGATAAATAAAAGTTGTCTTTATTCAAATCATGTCTTTACCAACTATTTATGTTTTTGTTAAACCTTATGTTAATTATATGTTTATTAATCCTGAAACTAAACAATATACTATTTTTAAATTACCTTTTGTTAAGAAAGAAATTACTATTCATACTAATTCCGCTGTGTATTTTATTACTCAATTACCTCAAAATATGTATGATTTTGGATTATTAACTCCATTAACTACCTCTGATTATCTTGTTCCGATCCTGCCATAGTCTGGTATCAGAGCCAGGTTGGACGGAGATTTTACTATCTAAATTTATTAAACTTATTTTAAGGTTTTAAAGGATTTAATTTTCTTACTTGCTATTTATCTTTCTTAAACCCAGAATAAAATGTCTTTAGGTGTCGGTCTATTGAGTGGTCCACGTAGTAAGACCCAAGAGAGGCAGTAAAACGGTTGGTCAGCTCAATTTAGGAGTCTACCTAGAAACAACTTATAAGGGGGGAGAGAGAGTTAGAGAGTAATTAGGACTTTTGAACAGGAGGAAGATTATACGGGGTAAGAAGAATTGGCCAACAAGAATAAGGCGTTGCCGACTTTTGGATATACGGGACAAATCCATCAGAGCATAATCCAAGCCTCACATTACGTGGATCTTCTGCAAAATCAAGATGTACTTTGTCAAAGTGCTTCCATGCCACCCTGTCACAGGGATGTCGCATCACACCTGTATTTGTTCTATTGTAATAATGCCACGTGATTTTATCGGCTGTGTGAGTTGATGCATACAATCTCTGCAATCTTGGTATTATTGGCAGATAAAACATTGACTTGACTGAGACTAGCTTCTGCTTCCGAGAACTGGCATTACCACGTACTTGATACCTCGGTGCATTGCAAAATTTACACTCCACCAACGACCCATCATTTTTACCGAATTCGTTGTCGTAAAACAGCATGCACCCTTTAACGCAACAATCAATAGTTTTAACTTGCAATCCCAACTTCGACACCAACTTCTTAGCCTCATAAAAACTCAATGGCAAATTGTCCTTTATAGGAGTTGCGTCCCTCATCATTTTTGTATAACATTCTGCGCCTTCTTCGGCCACACTCCAATCTGACTTGGCAGCTAAAAGCCTCACACTCATGGATAACTTAGAATCAGACGACCCTTCAAACAACAGCTTGTTTACTTCCATCATCATTTTGTAAAACTTCAACGCTTTCTCGTTTGGAATTCTTTCCTCTTCAGCGCCCTCGTCCTCGTTGTAAGACAGGTTCACCCCAAGAGCATCACCAACCATATCTTCCATCATGCCAAAGTTTTCACTCTCCGTACGCGCCCCACTGCTTGAAGCGCGCATATTAACATCATTTGTCGGCTCTTGTTCACCATGATATTTCCACACGTAATAATTCTCCATAAAACCAAGGTCCTTTAAATGATTTAGAACATCTTTTGGGCTCTGAAGCAGCCTACACGTACATTTAATACACAGACATCTTATCCCTCCCTCCAATGTAAACGCACGTTGCGACATGGCGTAAGCAACAAATTCACGAACTCCATCCACAAAAGCCGCTTTAAGTGTTCTTTTCCCCGGATATTTTCTATCGTACATCCAACTACGATGTAAAATATATCGATCCATCTTCCGCGTCACTAATATTAACTCAATTATTAGTTTGTATTTATTGGATACAATAACGCGCGAATAATTAATAAATTCTCGCGTTGCCGACAAAAGTTAATGACTACGTACAACCTAAATATAAATAACAATTTTTTTTTATTTCTAAAAACCTAAATATTTAGAAATTCGTACAATAATTAACTTCATAATTCATATAAATTCACTTCATAATTCTTTACAAATTTATCTTCTTTTTCTAACAAACTTTTTAAACATATTAAAACATATTTCTTAACTAATTAAAACATATTCATTAATTACATAAATTAGTTTTACTAATTAACTAATTTTTAAACATATTTCTTTACTAACTTAACCTTCTTTTTTTAAAATAACTACGTACAATAACATTTTTACTAATTAACCATATTTTTTACTTGCATTTTTATTAACTAAAACATATATATAATTTATTACATAAATTAGTTTTACTAATTAACTAATTTTTATACATATTTATTTACTAACTTAATTAACCCTCTTTTTTTAAAATGACTACGTACAATAACATTTTTACTAATTAACCACATTTTTTACTTGCATTTTTATTACCTAAAACATATATATAATTTATTACATAAATTAGTTTTACTAATTAACTAATTTTTATACATATTTATTTACTAACTTAATTAACCCTCTTTTTTTAAAATAACTACGTACAATAACATTTTTACTAATTAACCACATTTTTTACTTGCATTTTTATTAACTAAAACATATTTATTATATAATATCTCAAATGAATTGCATAAAAATTATTTAATATTTTACAACTAACATATATAACATTTTCTAATTAATCTATGTCACATTTTCTAAAATTTGTATGAATTCAACATTACGCGCATATAAAAATTACGAGTCACAAATAAAAGTTACGCGCGGATAAGAATTCCGCGCGCCACCGACAAAATTAATTACAACAACTAATGTAGCAATTTAAAATAAGTAGAAGATATATACCAACCTCAAATAATTAGACGATGAACGACCAAGTGGATGAAAAAAAACCAAGCAGCAGCTGGAGCAACAACACCAACCTTAAAATGGATCCGAAGCAAGAAACTACAAAAAATAATACAACATAATTAATAAAATCAATATCAATACTTTTTTAAAATAACAAAACATTTTTACAAAACTACAATTTTTTTACAAGCTAACACTTTTTTTATTATAAACTAACACCATTTTTAATTAATATCATCTTTTAAAAAAATACATTTACTAACTAATATTTTTATAAATAATTATAGTAACATTTTTACCAACTATTTTTTACAAACTACACTTCTTTTACTAAGTAACATTTTTATTACTAATAACCATGACTTTCTTTTTTCTAACAATTTAAAATAAAATATAAAAACTAACCTCAAAAAATATAAATGCAACCTTGAGTAGTAGCAACAATAACCTTGAGTAAAATAAAATAAAAATATGATGATAAAATTGAAGTTGAGAAAAAAAAATGAGTGAGAATGATTGAATTTGATGGTAGAGTGTGAGATTGAGAAAGAAATTGTGTGTTATATATAATAGAGAGAATAAGTGATATTTATATGGTGTATAATATGAGATAATAATTTGAGATAATAAGTTTATTGAGAGAAAATAAATTAAATAAATGAAAGATAGTAGTATAAGAATGAAGAAAATGAGTAAGAATGAAGGAGAAGAAATGAAGAGGCGTATGAATTGTGAAGAAGATTTCCTTCCTTGTGACTTGGCTGGGTTTTGATGATTACAAGACTACATCACAAAAAGAAGAAAGCTTATGGAGGCTCATGGATCAAGATGATGAACAAGCTTAAGGACTTAGGGTTTTAAATTATAATCATTGTAAGTATGGTCCTTATCTTTTGATCTATCATTCTTAGCATTGTTTATATCTTAGAATGCTCAGAAAATAATTACAAACATTTTTTCTAAGACTCCATATGAAGCAATGCATAAAGCTCTCATGAAAATTAATCACACACTCACATTGATTTTCATATAAAGTGATTTTACATGAAATTATTTTTGCATGAAAAACCATAATTTATTATGGAAATTTTACAATAATTTTTTAGCATAAAAATAGCGTATAGCATGCATTGAGAATTAAAATGGCATAATCAATTATGTTTTAAAATTCATTTCATGTCATTATTATCTATTGCCTAATAAATCAAAAGTGGGCAACGGCTAGTTTATATTTGTGTCCAACGGCTGTTTCCTTTATTTAGTGTGGTAACGGCTAGTTTAATTTTTAAATGCATTTTATATTTATTTTATGAATAGGTGCCATTTTAACTATGTCTATTCATTGGTAACCATTTTTCAAAAAAATAGTATTGTTTCATAAACATTTTTTTAGCCTCTATATATGCATTTGAGATTAGAAACATTTTACAACAACTTATAACATTTTAACAACAACAATCATTTTCTTTCAATATCTCAAATTGCTATTTTCAATATCACATACTTACAAACTTTCATTATCCTTGTTAGAAAACTTTGAACACACTTTCATATCATTATAAAAGTTTTCTGAGCACTAAGTTATAATCTGTTAAAGTGATATTGAGAAAGATAACAGCCATACAATTTATTATTCTTCAAAAACCATTGTTGTGAATTCTTGCCATAGTTTTGGTGAGAATTGTTGAAAGATAGTGGGGTGCTATCTTGTGTATGTTAGAAAGATTGTTAGGGGGTCTTGGGGAGAGATTGCTTGTAACAAAGATTCTAACATAGTGAATTCCTCACAGGGTTGTGGGGGAGTGGAGTACCAGTAGGGGAACCACTATAAATTCCTTGTGTCCATCTTCTTCTTCCCTACACTCTTTATTTTTCCAAGCATTCGTTCATACATTCATACAAAATTCCGGAAAAATTTACAAGAACACAATAAACCAGAAAAATTATCCATTAAAAGTCATACAACCTAATTCACCCCCCCTCTTACGTTTCAATCTAAAACTTACAATTGGCATCAGAGCAAGTTAAGGTAATTTGCTCCTTGATCCAGAAAAATGGCTTCCGCTTCAAATTCAAACATTGTGTTCAAAGATGGTGGTAGTAGCAACAAACCTCCATGCTTTGTTGGTGAATACTATGATTTCTGGAAAATTCGCATGCGTGCATACTTGGAAGCACAAGGGGAAGAAATATGGAATGCCGTTGAGAATGGTCCATTCATTCCTACAACGGTTGTGAATGATGTTGTCCAAGTAAAAATAAAAACATCTTGGACTGATGATGATAAGAAAAAATTGTTGTTTGACAAGAAGGCAATCAACATGCTTCATTCAGCCCTTGGCATGGATGAGTTCTTCCGAATTTCTCAATGCAAAACTGCAAAAGAAATTTGGGACACTCTAGAAGTAACCCATGAAGGCACAGAAGAAGTGAAGAGATCAAAACTGAACACTTTATCACAAGAATATGAATTGTTCAGAATGCAGCCCGGTGAATCAATTCTTGATTTACAAAAGAGATTCTCTCACTTAACAAACCACTTGATGGCTCTTGGAAAGACTTTCACAAATGATGAATTAAATCTCAAAGTCCTTAGATCATTAACAAGGGCTTGGCAACCAAAGGTGACTGCAATATCAGAAAAGAAAAGTCTTTCTAAAATGACTTCTGCCGCTTTATTTGGTAAACTCCAAGAACATGAAATGGAACTTGGAAGATTGGAAAAGCATGAAGGGCAAGAGAAGAAGAACAAAAGCATTGCTCTAAGAGTTGAGTCAAAACAACAAAATGAAGGAGAAAGTTCTGATGAAGGTGAGACCATCAATCTTCTTGCAAAAAGTTTTAAAAAATTTCTTAAAAAGGACAAGTCCTTCAAGTTTGGTAATAAAAGAAAATCTTTCAAGAAGAATGAGGGCTCTACGTCAAACCAAAACATTACATGTTTTGGATGTGGGAAAGAAGGTCACATGAAAGCAGATTGTCCATCTTTTACAAACAAAAATGGTGACAAAGGAAAGAAAGAATTCAAGCAAAGGAGGGCCTACATCGCATGGGAAGAAAATGACATAAGTTCATCTTCTGAATCAGAGGATGAAGAGTATGCAAATCTTGCACTAATGGCATCTCATCACTCTGATGATGAACAAGAGGTTAGTGATTCTGAACTTGATAGTAAACCTTCATATGATGAATTACAAAATGCATTTGATGAATTATATGAAGAATGTAGTAAACTTTCTAAAACTTGTGTAAAACAGAAGAAATTAATTGTTTCACTTGAAAGAAAAGTTTTTGATGCACAAGTGGATTTAGAAAAGGTCAAAAATTCTTCATGTAATAAATGTAAAGAACATGAAACAAAAATTATTAAATTAAATCAAGTAATAAAAAATTTTGAAAAAGGTCACAATAGTTTGGAAGATGTTCTTAGCAAACAAAGAGATTTAAAAAATAAAACCGGTCTTGGATTTTCAAATTTTGATAAACCAAGTACAAGTAAAACAATCTTTGTTAAAGCAAGCACAACTTCCAACAACTTGGAACCAAAGAAAATGCATGTTGTAATTCCTCTTAAAAGTATGAATACTAGAAATAATTCTTATGGAAGAAGTTATTCTAACAAGTCTTATAAGAAAACAAATTCTAAGGTTAGAAATAATGTCTCCAATGGAAGTAATTCTAGTGTATATCATGTTCAAAATTTATCATGTTTCTATTGCAACATGAAAGGCCATACTCCAAATTCATGCTACATAAGAAACTTTGGTGTTCCTTATGGTGAATATATTTGGGTAAGGAAAGGTATTAACCCACAAGGACCCAAATCACAATGGGTACCTAACAAGACTTAAACTTTCTGTTTTGTAGGGAGGGTTGAAATCTTCAACCAACATGTGGTACCTTGATAGTGGTTGTTCAAAACATATGACGGGAGACAAATCAAGATTCTCAAGTTTGACCCTAAAATCAAAAGGATATGTCACCTATGGAGACAACAATAAAGGAAAGATTCTTGGTATCGGTAAAGTTGGTATGCCTCCCTATACTACTATTGATAATGTGCTATATGTTGAAGGTCTAAAACATAATTTACTAAGTATTAGTCAATTATGTGATAAAGGCTTTAGAGTAAATTTCAATAAAGATTCTTGTTTTGTTGAAGATGTAGCATCACATGAAATCAAACTTGTTGGAAAAAGAATAAATAATATTTTCATGATTTCATTAGATGATTTGTCTTTAAAGCTTAAATGTCTTGTGGTAAACAACAACAATGATGCATGGTTATGGCATAAAAGAATTGCACACATTCACATGGATCATTTGAATAAATTAATAAAGCATGACCTTGTTGTTGGGTTGCCTAAGATTAAGTTTATTAAAGACAAATTATGTGATGCTTGTCAAAAAGGTAAACAAACAAAAGTTTCTTTCAAACCAAAGCATATAGTCTCAACTTCTAGGCCTCTTCAATTAATTCATATGGATCTTTTTGGTCCTTCAAGAACTAGAAGTTTTGGAGGAAACTATTATGCCTTGGTTATAGTTGATGATTACTCTAGATATACGTGGACTTTATTTCTTGCAAATAAAAGTGATGCTTTTAAAGCTTTCAAGAAGTATGCAAAATTGGTTCAAAATGAAAAATCCTTGAAGATTGTATCTATTAGAAGTGATCATGGTGGAGAGTTTCAAAATACATTTTTTGAAGAGTTTTGTGATGAACATGGAATTTCACACAACTTCTCGGCACCTAGAACACCACAACAAAATGGTGTTGTTGAAAGGAAGAACAGGTCTCTTGAAGAACTTGCAAGAACCATGTTGAGTGAAACAAATTTGCCTAAGTACTTTTGGGCAGATGCGGTAAGTACAACATGCTAAGTAACCGTGTTTTGGTAAGACCTATCTTAAAGAAAACTCCATATGAACTTTATAAGGGTAGAAAACCCAATATTGCTTATTTTCATATTTTTGGCTGTAAATGTTTTGTTTTGAACAATGGGAAAGATAACCTTGGTAAATTTGATGAAAAATCTGATGAGGGTATCTTTCTTGGTTATTCTCTCACTAGTAAGGCATATAGAATTTTCAATAAAAGAACCCTTACTATTGAAGAATCTGTTCATGTCTCTTTTGATGAAACTAACCCCTCCAAGGAGGAAAAAGTTATTCTTTCTGATGAAGATGATGAAGATAGTTCACCAAAAGAAGTCAACATTGAAGATGAACAGAACAAACAAAACAATGCACACCAAGAAGAAGAAATGCCACAACAAGAGCAAACAAATAATGATCTACCACAAGAATGGAGAATTCATAGAGACCATCCAATTGACAACATCATTGGTGACATAAATAAGGGAGTATCTACTAGACTTAATCTTCAAGATGCATGTTTAAATATGGCTTTTGTTTCACAAATCGAACCTTCTAAAATTGATGAAGCCTTAAGTGATGATCAATGGATTTTAGCCATGCAAGAAGAACTAAATCAATTTGAAAGAAATCAAGTTTGGGAATTAGTACCTAGGCCTTTGGATAAACATATCATTGGTACAAAATGGGTTTTCAAAAATAAATTAGATGAAAATGGTATTATTGTAAGAAATAAGGCCATATTAGTTGCTCAAGGCTATAATCAAGAAGAAGGGATCAATTTTGATGAAACATTTGCACCTGTGGCAAGATTAGAAGCCATAAGATTACTTTTAGCATATGCATGTTCCTTAGATTTTCAATTATATCAAATGGATGTCAAAAGTGCATTTTTAAATGGTTATATACATGAAGAAGTTTATGTTAAACAACCTCCAGGTTTTGAAGATTTTAAAAATCCTTCTCATGTATATAAGCTTAAGAAAGCACTTTATGGTCTAAAGCAAGCACCAAGAGCATGGTGTGATAGATTAAGCAATTTTCTTTGTGAAAAAGGTTTTGAAAAAGGAAAAGTTGATACTACTCTTTTTATAAAAAGAATTAATCATCATACCTTGCTTGTGCAAATCTATGTTGATGATATCATTTTTGGTGCTACTAATGAATCGTTGTGTAAAGAATTTTCTAACATGATGCAAGGAGAATTTGAAATGTCTATGATGGGAAAACTTAATTACTTCCTTGGTCTACAAATAAAGCAATCAAAGGATGGAATATTCATCAATCAATCAAAATATTGCAAAGAACTTCTTAAAAGATTTGATATGGATAATTGCAAGGAGATTGCAACACCTATGAGTTCTAGCACTTATGTAGATCAAGATGAATCTGGTAAGCCAATAGACATTACAAAATATAGAGGTATGATTGGCTCTCTCCTTTATCTTACTGCAAGTAGACCAGATATTATGTTTAGTGTTTGTTTATGTGCTAGATTTCAATCTTGTCCAAAAGAATCTCATCTCTCTTCTGTTAAAAGAATTATGAAATATTTAAAAGGCACTCCCAATGTTGGTTTGTGGTATCCCAAAGGAAGTCTATGTGAATTGGTTGGTTATTCTGATTCTGATTATGCTGGATGTAAGACTGATAGAAAAAGTACTAGTGGTACATGTCACATTTTGGGAAATGCATTAGTTTCTTGGTCTTGTAAAAAGCAAGCTTGTGTAGCCTTGAGTACTGCAGAAGCAGAATATATTGCTGCAGGAAATTGTTGTGCACAAGTTCTTTGGTTGAAACAACAATTACGTGATTTTGGTTTAAATTTAGAATGCATTCCCTTAAGATGTGACAACACCAGTGCAATTAATTTAACTAAAAATCCAGTCATGCATTCCAGGACCAAACACATAGACATTAGACATCATTTCCTAAGAAATCATGTTCTCAAAGGAGATGTTGAAGTTACTTTTGTGGATACTCATTCTCAATTAGCGGATATTTTTACAAAACCTTTGGCAAAAGAACAATTTTTTAAAATAAGAAGAGAATTGGGAATCTTGGATGAGAATGATATTTAACATATGTACATGCTAAAAATTTTGTTTTTCTCTGTTCTATTTTGTTTCTCATGACTTTTTAGTTGATTTTCATTTATAGTTTTTTTTTTTTTTCTAATTCTGTATTGCTTCTGGTACTTGATAAGTTTGGATTCGGATAACTTTGTTTTAAGTTTTATATTATTATTACTTGTCTTGTATGCATATTTTTGGTTGGATATCTGTTTTGCCGATCTTTCTTCTTTTTGATGATGTCAAAAGGGGGAGAAAGTGTAGGTATGTGCTTGTACTTTGACATTTTACAGGTTATCCAATTGCAAATCAAAGGGGGAGATATACAAGACAGGGGGAGCTTTCTTTGCACATCAATGTCAACATGATATGGTTTGTCATCATCAAAAAGGGGGAGATTGTGAAAAAGATTTCCTTCCTTGTGACTTGGCTGGGTTTTGATGATTACAAGACTACATCACAAAAAGAAGAAAGCTTATGGAGGCTCATGGATCAAGATGATGAACAAGCTTAAGGACTTAGGGTTTTAAATTATAATCATTGTAAGTATGGTCCTTATCTTTTGATCTATCATTCTTAGCATTGTTTATATCTTAGAATGCTCAGAAAATAATTACAAACATTTTTTCTAAGACTCCATATGAAGCAATGCATAAAGCTCTCATGAAAATTAATCACACACTCACATTGATTTTCATATAAAGTGATTTTACATGAAATTATTTTTGCATGAAAAACCATAATTTATTATGGAAATTTTACAATAATTTTTTAGCATAAAAATAGCGTATAGCATGCATTGAGAATTAAAATGGCATAATCAATTATGTTTTAAAATTCATTTCATGTCATTATTATCTATTGCCTAATAAATCAAAAGTGGGCAACGGCTAGTTTATATTTGTGTCCAACGGCTGTTTCCTTTATTTAGTGTGGTAACGGCTAGTTTAATTTTTAAATGCATTTTATATTTATTTTATGAATAGGTGCCATTTTAACTATGTCTATTCATTGGTAACCATTTTTCAAAAAAATAGTATTGTTTCATAAACATTTTTTTAGCCTCTATATATGCATTTGAGATTAGAAACATTTTACAACAACTTATAACATTTTAACAACAACAATCATTTTCTTTCAATATCTCAAATTGCTATTTTCAATATCACATACTTACAAACTTTCATTATCCTTGTTAGAAAACTTTGAACACACTTTCATATCATTATAAAAGTTTTCTGAGCACTAAGTTATAATCTGTTAAAGTGATATTGAGAAAGATAACAGCCATACAATTTATTATTCTTCAAAAACCATTGTTGTGAATTCTTGCCATAGTTTTGGTGAGAATTGTTGAAAGATAGTGGGGTGCTATCTTGTGTATGTTAGAAAGATTGTTAGGGGGTCTTGGGGAGAGATTGCTTGTAACAAAGATTCTAACATAGTGAATTCCTCACAGGGTTGTGGGGGAGTGGAGTACCAGTAGGGGAACCACTATAAATTCCTTGTGTCCATCTTCTTCTTCCCTACACTCTTTATTTTTCCAAGCATTCGTTCATACATTCATACAAAATTCCGGAAAAATTTACAAGAACACAATAAACCAGAAAAATTATCCATTAAAAGTCATACAACCTAATTCACCCCCCCTCTTAGGTTTCAATCTAAAACTTACATGAATTATGCTGGTTGAATTATGAATCTATATATAACCATGCCATTTTCCAACGTTACAACACTGTGCAACGGTCATTCAACGACTCTTTCCAATCCAATCCAAACACTGTGCAACGTTCCACTGTGCAGAGTACGCTCTGCAATTTCAGTATGATGCTTACCGAGGAAATCAGGCTGCTTACCGAGGAAATTGTCAAAAATATGCTTTCCGACGAATTAAGCTGCTTACCGAGGAAATTTACAAAAAGATGCTTACCGACGAATTACCGACGAATTTTTGTAAAATGCTGCTTACCGACGAATTACCGACGAATTTTGTCCTTTTCTGCACAAAACGGGATCCATATTGCTTTCCGACGAAATTTTTCGTCGGTAAACATCCTGCTTTCCTAGGAATTTAAATTCCTAGGAAAAATTTGTAGGAAAATGCCCTGCTTTCTTGTAGTGGTTGCAAGTTATTTGTAATATCCCGCTTAATACTTGAATATTTATCAGTATTGAGGCGATGCACCAGAGATATTTTAAATGGAAGCAATGGCAAATTGGTAATTTTGGGAAGGAAGAATTATTTTAAAAGGGGGAACTAAGATATTTTTACCATTTTCTTTCCACCCTTCTCTCTCTAAGTGGTTGTTTTCTCCTCCCTCTCTCTCTAGGACTCGGCCACCATCCTCATCAAGCTCCAATTCATCAATTCTCTCCCTAGATCATGTGTATTACAAGCAAGCAAGTGTGGGGAAACTTGGAGCAAGAGATAAGCTAAGGAAACTCAAGAAAGGAGTAAAGAACAAGCTAGGGTTTGAAGCTAATGGTTAAACCAGCACCAAATCTTGTATAAGGTGAGCTCCCTTGAGGTTTTAGAACCTCTCTTTGTGAGTTTTATAGAGAATTTCTTCATAGTCAAGTTTTATGTTTTTACCCTAAATCCTTTTTCTTGCTAATTCCTTGCTCATATACGTTTTAAACTATCAATTTGTAATAGAAAATCATCCCTAGCATGTTTGGGATGCTTGGGTAACTTGGATTGAGCAAAAATGGTGGAAAAACATGATTTTTAACAAGTTTTGACCTGTCATGGTCGCTACAGCGACCAGCCGTCGCTACAGCGACCAGACAGCTTTTATTTCTGCCTACGGTCGCTTCAAGCGACCAGCCGTCGCTACAAGCGTGCAGCACTTTTTCCAGACTTTTACCTACAGTCGCTGTAGCGACAGGCCGTGGCTATAGCGACAGCAACAGGACAGCACTTGACAGCTTTGCTGTTTTGGGCATTCTGGTGCGCGTAGGCATGGTTTTTCACTCCCGTTTTCTCCTGAGACATTTTAGAAACATTATCCACCATTTTAACCCATCCAAAAAGGCTTTCAATGGTTGAAAGATTATAGGAGCAAGGAATACGCAAGGCATGGGAAATACGAGAACAATGGTTATATGAATAGGAAAGCTTTAAGAACGACATATGACAACGATATGTCGAATCCTTTGATAGGAAAACATGAATTATAGTATGAGTGTAAGGATTTAATGGATAGATTCCTTGCACGTGAGTTGTTAACTCTTAAGGAAAAGTATATGACTTGGATAAGTCAAGAACCTATGTTAGGTGAACAAGGTTATAGATGTATTCGAATTAGAATATTAGAGTAATAGGAATGCTTCGGCATTTGAAGTTACAGATAAGATTATAGTGTTGGTTCTCCAACAATCATAGGAGGCTTATGAGAACGATAAGCCATGTATCATAGATTATAGTTTATACGTTATAGGATTGTTTTGATTACAGTAACAGATTATATGTTCATACGTTAAAGTTAAAGAATTAAAGATCAAAGATATTGGCGTGCTTGCACGTTTCACAGTCATAGGCATGTTCATCAGACTCCGGGATACGCCGGATGGGATTTCTCCGAGAGGGTTATCCACATGCAATTTCATAGGGAGTCCGGTGATAGCCTGATATGATAGGAGTTTCACCGGTTCATAGGGAGACGTATCTCGGGGTTGCTCCACCCGGGGTGCCCTCCGTAAAATTGAACTCAGATAATTGTTTGTTCAACGCTAACAGCTAACATAAAACTGCTATCGAACTGTGTATAAGTTTTATGTTTCATAGTTACAGTTATAGTCTCAGGAAACTCATAGTTATAGTTATAGTTATAGACAGTTATCAGAAAGTGGTCCTAGGTTTCCCCTCGATCACTAAGTTAAAGTTATAGGCAGATTATAGTTATGGTTATAGACAGATACAGTAAAGGTTATAGACAGTTAAAGACTTGGCGATCATAGGAAATCCCCGAGATTGCCAAGGTAGGCATGGCGACCCTAGGTTCCCTGTGGTTGCCAACAGTTGGTTGGGTAGAGCTCACTGAGACATTATGTCTCATCCCATTCCTTCTGGTGCAGGTTTACAGGTTAGTCAGAGGTTCGTGACGAAGATCTTCATAGAGGTACTGGATGGAGTGCTTTTGCTCGTTGTGCACCAGCTCAGAAGTTTTATGGACATTTGTAAAAGTATTGTAACAGTATTGGATTATTGTACAAACGAGTAAACGTGTATTTATTCTGTTTTGATGTAATATTATTATTGAAATTTTTAAATGTATCCAGTATCAGTTTAACGCACATGCTAATATACTAGTTAAAGTTAGTATGGGTGTTACAATTGGTATCAGAGCAGGTCGATTCAGACCGTGCCATGGGTCGTTTAAGATTCAATAAAAGTAGTGGAATCATTGGGTTCCGGATGTTGTTCTAAAGGTCACATCTAGTTGAGCCTGATCAACTCAGTCTAGTATATGACAGTTAGGACAAATATCTGAGAGCTGAATGTGACCAAGGAGGAAAGAAGTGTTCAAAGGGTGAAGGTTAAGACGTCGGATTCTAAGACGAAATTGGCAAAGTGTTTAATGTCAAAAGATGGTTTTCTAACCGTGAAGTAACTGAGTCTGTTATTGGCAAAGGCTCAGGAACGTAAGATGTATTTAAAAGTATCTAAGAGTAAGGTCGAGTACCTTGGCTAGTTGGACGCATCATTGAGCGATGCCTACTCCGAAGAGATGTGTAGAGTAAAGAATTATGGAATCTTAACATGAACCGTAATTGGAAAGTTAAAGTGAATTGTACAATTAGAGTTTTAATTTCGGCGGCAGATGCAAAGGATTGTGATACCAAACCCAGTGACTTGGAATAAGGAATGACCAGTTAACGATTGGAAGCTCTGGACTTTCAGTAAGGATAAAGTGTGTAAGGACGGAAGAACTTGCGCACTTTGACCGGATGAGATTTTGATATCCGATAGGTAAGAGACTCATTTATGGATTAAGCGAAATAGTGAACAGATGGAACAGGTTACCTTCCTTTATTATGAGTCATCATGATGCTTTGTAAGAGGAACGCAAGCTTAGTGATAAGTGAAGGAAACCCCCGGTAAGGGTATGAAGTAAAGATTGGACCGTATGTTGACGGATTATAGTAAACCGGTTTCGAGGATTAAGCAGGAAGATTATCACTAACGTATGAGTTATAGTTAAAGCTATGGTTAATGTTAAGGAGTTCTATGTTTTCTTTTGATGGGCTCCTTACACACGTATTCGGGTAAGCCGACGAAGATTACATTATGTTGGTATGTGTTAAGATGGTAGAACATACCTACCTTGGATTGTTCGAAACCATGAAGAGTACAACGGTCGAGAAGTCAGATGGACTATTATTTAGATAACAGGATTAGAATGGAATTGTGAATACAGTAATAAGTTTTAGGAAGGACCCAATGGAAATGTTAAGTATTGAAGCTTACAGATTTATTAATCGGGTATTCGAAGAGGTGCATCTCATGTTTGAATTTACAGGAGAGCCGGTAAAAGTTGAGTTTATCCAGACGGATTATTCCCGGGGCAATCCGAGAAGTAACCAAGAGTTATGTTAGAGTTATGTGAACTTAAGTTGTTTTAACAGGAGCATTGATAGGCTCGTATTTATTGTTAAAGGTTGTTTACAGGTTTCGGCTTATTTCGTGAAAGTAAGAATTTTGTTTATGCTCGAAAAGAAACGCAGAGTCAAGCGTCGAGCAATCAGTAAGTTAACAGGTGGATTAAACTACAAGAGAAATTTTAATGGAAGATGGTCATATATGGTAATTACGAAGTTATAAAGTCAAAGGATTGGCCAAGGAGAATTTATATGGTAATAGTGGTGTATTACTTCTATCCCAAGGTAAAATTGTTTAAATCAGAGTTGCGCAGCGGAGAAGTAATCCAATTATGAGTTAACAGACAAATCAAAGCTGAAGTTTAGAGAAGAGGATGTTGTGAAGTCCTTGCCAAATGAATTACAGGAAAAGTATTCAGAGATTAATTCTTCAGCTACAGAATATGTGTAAGTAGTGATGACTTGAACTTACCAACAGTTCTAACAGGAAATTTTAATAGATAAGTCGAGGAATGTTTCAGACCTCGAAACTCATGAGACAAGAGAATCGAAGTAGTTTGATAACTTAAAGGGATGTGTTTATAGCACAATAAGTACATTGCAAAGAGGGCCACACCTAATACGGTGATCTAGCTGTTTAGCTCAATAACTTTAAGTTACTTGAATAGTAAGTTTAATCAAAGAGGAATTATGCCGTGGCATGCAGTTGTTCCGCATCGTATCCACGTTATGCTAGCATGTCGCATGTAACAGGCATGTTACAAGTTATGATTAGTATTATGTATACTGATCAGGCAGAGTTTATGCTACTTAGATAGTAGTGTAACATATTTTATAGTCGTGTGACATGTATCGGTAACCATGGTACGCAGTCGGTAATGTTTTAACAGGAAAGTCTTAAGCAGAACAGGTTTGTTGTTATTGAACAAATCTCAGTTGAGGAGTTCAGAAATCCTTGAACTTAATGTTAACAGTTAAAGGAAGGAAATGTTTTACACCGATCAGAGGATTACTCATAGTTTATAGTAAAAGGCTACGTGAATGTAAGTTATGAATTAAAGGATTAAGAGTTTTGAAGTGTTATTTTGATAGCGAACAGAATAGAGTTTTCTTTTTGAAAACGGGTAATGCTCTTGAATGAAATAAGTTATAACGTCAATGGGACGTAATCATAGTTACGTGGGATCGTATATACTCAAAGAATACAAGCATGAGTTAAGAGCTAAAAGAGTGACCTTGGTTGATGTGGCATTGTCTCAAGTATTTGTTGACTAAGTATGATGTCCCCTTGAGTTGGACAATGATGATGCGGTGTACAGTGTATCCGATGGTAGTGTACACGTACTCGATCATGCATAGAAGCTACGCGCTATGAACTGTATTATATGATGATATGATGATGTGTAAGACGGCTTATGCCACACGTCACTTGTATTAGACTTTCATAAGTAGAATTGATTAGTAAAGGAAGTATCAATTCCATGAGTAAAGAATATTTTGATGATGCAAGATTGTCAGAGTCCTAGAAGGAATAAAGCTCCTAAGACCTTAACTACGCGTTGTGGTTAATTAATTAAATTGAAGCACGAGAGGCTCATAAGATTTCTCGAGCCTTAAGGTTCCCGCAGTGGGAATGTGAACAATGTACATGGTTGAGATAACAGTTTCACCAGGATGTCAAAGAGAAGTGAACTTGTACCATAAGTTCAGCCACCACTTTGAAATTAGATCGTGGAGGTAGTTGTAATAGACTTTACTCCCGTTTGAGAATACTTAATATCAGATGTTTTTCAGTACGAGACTAATCTATACGAAGAATGTTACGAGTGTAACAGTAAAAGGTCGTCTTGCGAGGCGAAAGTTATAGACAAAAGTTCTTTGAACTAAAAGTAATGTAATAGATTCCTCGGAAAGTTGAATAATTGGGGGAAACAGAATGACTCAACGTCTTCAGGGTAATATGGAATGGTCAATTAAAGAAGAACTGATAGAGTTCAGTAAAGGAAATTCAAGACTTAATAATTTTGATTTGGATTTACAAGGAATATGTCGGATTGAGGACATAGTCGGATAATATAGATATGTTGGTTCAGATAACCATACGTCTTAGCAAGTGATATTTATGTATTATACGTCAGACCTTTCGGTCGGAAAGAGATTGTCACATGTTTTGATTTACAGAAATGGAAATCATGGCTAAAGAATAAGTGTTAACCAGTATAGTTTAATCGGGGTGCGTGATCAATCTACATGTCAGGCCCTGGAGTTGCCATGAGGTTTCAACAAGCTTAAAGGATTGGAAATTTTCATAGAAGAGGAAGAGGTAGAAAGGATTTATCTTTACAGGATCTCGCAAGGATTATCTAAATTTCGAGGACGAAATTTCTTTAAGGGGGGTAGAGTGTAATATCCCGCTTAATACTTGAATATTTATCAGTATTGAGGCGATGCACCAGAGATATTTTAAATGGAAGCAATGGCAAATTGGTAATTTTGGGAAGGAAGAATTATTTTAAAAGGGGGAACTAAGATATTTTTACCATTTTCTTTCCACCCTTCTCTCTCTAAGTGGTTGTTTTCTCCTCCCTCTCTCTCTAGGACTCGGCCACCATCCTCATCAAGCTCCAATTCATCAATTCTCTCCCTAGATCATGTGTATTACAAGCAAGCAAGTGTGGGGAAACTTGGAGCAAGAGATAAGCTAAGGAAACTCAAGAAAGGAGTAAAGAACAAGCTAGGGTTTGAAGCTAATGGTTAAACCAGCACCAAATCTTGTATAAGGTGAGCTCCCTTGAGGTTTTAGAACCTCTCTTTGTGAGTTTTATAGAGAATTTCTTCATAGTCAAGTTTTATGTTTTTACCCTAAATCCTTTTTCTTGCTAATTCCTTGCTCATATACGTTTTAAACTATCAATTTGTAATAGAAAATCATCCCTAGCATGTTTGGGATGCTTGGGTAACTTGGATTGAGCAAAAATGGTGGAAAAACATGATTTTTAACAAGTTTTGACCTGTCATGGTCGCTACAGCGACCAGCCGTC
This sequence comes from Medicago ruthenica, assembly GCA_018208015.1. Lineage (NCBI taxonomy): Eukaryota > Viridiplantae > Streptophyta > Magnoliopsida > Fabales > Fabaceae > Medicago > Medicago ruthenica. The sequence continues at coordinate 171,111 of WNNG01000503.1, read as the reverse complement.
GCTACAGCGACCAGACAGCTTTTATTTCTGCCTACGGTCGCTTCAAGCGACCAGCCGTCGCTACAAGCGTGCAGCACTTTTTCCAGACTTTTACCTACAGTCGCTGTAGCGACAGGCCGTGGCTATAGCGACAGCAACAGGACAGCACTTGACAGCTTTGCTGTTTTGGGCATTCTGGTGCGCGTAGGCATGGTTTTTCACTCCCGTTTTCTCCTGAGACATTTTAGAAACATTATCCACCATTTTAACCCATCCAAAAAGGCTTTCAATGGTTGAAAGATTATAGGAGCAAGGAATACGCAAGGCATGGGAAATACGAGAACAATGGTTATATGAATAGGAAAGCTTTAAGAACGACATATGACAACGATATGTCGAATCCTTTGATAGGAAAACATGAATTATAGTATGAGTGTAAGGATTTAATGGATAGATTCCTTGCACGTGAGTTGTTAACTCTTAAGGAAAAGTATATGACTTGGATAAGTCAAGAACCTATGTTAGGTGAACAAGGTTATAGATGTATTCGAATTAGAATATTAGAGTAATAGGAATGCTTCGGCATTTGAAGTTACAGATAAGATTATAGTGTTGGTTCTCCAACAATCATAGGAGGCTTATGAGAACGATAAGCCATGTATCATAGATTATAGTTTATACGTTATAGGATTGTTTTGATTACAGTAACAGATTATATGTTCATACGTTAAAGTTAAAGAATTAAAGATCAAAGATATTGGCGTGCTTGCACGTTTCACAGTCATAGGCATGTTCATCAGACTCCGGGATACGCCGGATGGGATTTCTCCGAGAGGGTTATCCACATGCAATTTCATAGGGAGTCCGGTGATAGCCTGATATGATAGGAGTTTCACCGGTTCATAGGGAGACGTATCTCGGGGTTGCTCCACCCGGGGTGCCCTCCGTAAAATTGAACTCAGATAATTGTTTGTTCAACGCTAACAGCTAACATAAAACTGCTATCGAACTGTGTATAAGTTTTATGTTTCATAGTTACAGTTATAGTCTCAGGAAACTCATAGTTATAGTTATAGTTATAGACAGTTATCAGAAAGTGGTCCTAGGTTTCCCCTCGATCACTAAGTTAAAGTTATAGGCAGATTATAGTTATGGTTATAGACAGATACAGTAAAGGTTATAGACAGTTAAAGACTTGGCGATCATAGGAAATCCCCGAGATTGCCAAGGTAGGCATGGCGACCCTAGGTTCCCTGTGGTTGCCAACAGTTGGTTGGGTAGAGCTCACTGAGACATTATGTCTCATCCCATTCCTTCTGGTGCAGGTTTACAGGTTAGTCAGAGGTTCGTGACGAAGATCTTCATAGAGGTACTGGATGGAGTGCTTTTGCTCGTTGTGCACCAGCTCAGAAGTTTTATGGACATTTGTAAAAGTATTGTAACAGTATTGGATTATTGTACAAACGAGTAAACGTGTATTTATTCTGTTTTGATGTAATATTATTATTGAAATTTTTAAATGTATCCAGTATCAGTTTAACGCACATGCTAATATACTAGTTAAAGTTAGTATGGGTGTTACATTATTAAAACGATAAGAATACCAATTATTGATCTCAAGGACTATATGTTACTATTAATTCACTTTTAAATCACCAAGTCGTACAAAAGTTCTTGTTGCTTTTATTATCACTACATAAAAATAGTAATGATAACTTGGAAATTTCTCAATGAGAAAAATGTCAAGGATGCGTATTTCTTAGATTGGAACCTTGAACTATTAATCTGATATTAAACATAGAATTAGTTGAATGTGTTGTTATAAATTTGCTAGAATTTTCAATCCTAATATCTTAGAAATTGAACCTATAATCTTAAGACAACCCCTAACCTCTTAACAAATTTAAAATTAAGATTAAGCATAAATTTATAGAAAATTATGTTGGTATCATGTGTTTGCATCCGTCTCTAGACTACAAAGACATGAATATATAATTTCAAACATTCACAAAGTGCACTATGGGTGAACAAAACTCGGACCGGTCTCACAACCCGACTCGACCCGAAAGCAATGAACTGAGTTTGAACGGGTAAAAAAATAAATAGGGACAAAAATAATGGACATGACAAAGACACAATTGAAATATGATTAGGTTTGGGTTACCTGTCCGGTCCAAATTTAGTTTGAGGGTTAAGATTTTTGTTATAAATTATTCTATATATTATTTTAGAGCACTCACACTCTATAATACCCTTTCATACATAGACTCACATTTTATAATTCATGAAGGTAGTTTTGCATTCTTTAGGTCTATGTTAAGAGTTTGGTTTGTGTACTATGTTGTGATTGTTTTTTTCTCTTGAATTGGACAGTGACATAACACATACCAAGTTTGTGCATTATTTGATTTTGCTACTTCTTGATCCATTGATTGATGGTTATAAAGTTGTTGTGCCTAGAAGTGTTAAAATCAAAAAATAAAATTAAAATTTAAAATTGATAAAAAAATGTATCATATTATAATAATTTTACTTTTTTTGTCAAATAGTGACTAGAAATCTGTCTTGAGTAAGTGAGGTGTTTGACGTTCGAACACCAACCCTTACATTTATTATTCAATGTCTCTATCAACTGTGTTAAGCTCACATGATATACACTATTTTTTTTTAATAATGATATGCATTATTTATATGCATCAATCTATGATTTGAGTCTTTCCGCCCCTACAAAAAAAGTCTTTCCTAAAATAAATCTATGATTTTATTCAAAACAAAGAATATACACACACACACACCTACAGTTTAGCTTGCTGGGAGATTTACTCAAAAATTCAAAACTCCTTCCCATTATCAATCGTAATATTTATCTCCCCGATTTTCTCCAAAAAGGCACTCAGATATGATTTCATTTCATATATTCTCTAATATATCCTTCATAAAAATATATATATATATATATATATATATATATATATATATATATCACCGAAAAAATATATAAAATATATATAGTATATTCCTTTATGACGTGAGTTTTGCACGATATATTATATATATATATATATTTTTTGGTCATATATTCTTACTTATCCATTTATCTATTGTTACTAACAGCTTTGCTTGACTTCTTTTGGGTTGAGTCTATCCCTTTATGACGTGAGTATATCCCATTAATACAACTCATATAAATAGCTCCATCAGATTTATTTTTGATATTTTTAAAGCTCTAGCAATTTCAGTTACCATATTTTCGTACCTTCTTTTTGCAAATTAGGAGTATTGCTATTATTTAAAGAAATAATAACACCAACGCTCAATGTTTGTTATCCCTAGCAGAGCGCTAGTCATCTCTCTCAGATACTCGTTTATCATACCATGATACTCCCTAATAACACCAACGTTTATCGTATTTCCAACATCGTGAAAATACTTAAGTGTATTGATGATGATGATGATGCGATGAAGTCGATTATTTTTTAGTCGGATATGCGTGCAATGATTCCCAGTTGATGGAGGTCATGGTGTTATTATGGAGTATCATGGTTTTGATAAATGAGTCTATGGTAGAATTAGATTATATAAAGAACTTGTTAAACTACCAACAAATATCATATGGTAATTGATGGTGGTATTGATACACAACAACCACAATCTGAAGGTGAATATCAGATGATTATTTCTATTTTTTTTTTTTCGGAGGAGGAATTATTTCTATTCTTTAGTGCTATGTTTTGTTGTGAGTTCAAGTAAATTGGCTCAATGTGTTAAACTATTTAAGTAACGATCAAAATTATGTGTATCATTTTATTACGGATTCAACAACGAAGATTATTTTAGTGGTTTTTTTTTTTGGTATATCAATTTGCCTGTTATGAGTACAGATATATTTCTTTCATTGAAATTTTGGTGCAAAATAACAATTTCTGTGATGCACACACATATATCTAGATTAAAAAGCAAAACATGCCCTAGGATTGTACTATGTATTTCAATTCTTTAAGCTAGCTTAACTTCTCACTTAGAGAATTTCCGTGAACTCAAATTTCTTGGAAATTTTGCTTTGGTATCCATCATGATGGTTCAACACTAAAAAGAAAAAGGTCATTTCAACACTACAAAGAAAAAGGTCATAGTACTTAAAATAGCATTCAAGGTCTAACTATCTAATATTTACTTTGAATTAGAGGATTATCATTAGGTTTCTTGTCAAATAAGTTAATAAATGCCTTAAACTATATTAGTGAAAGTAGGTAATTTTGGCACTTATCACTTTGAATTAGGCATAAATTATATTGTTCTGATCAACCTAGTGCAAAGTCAATCTAGTTGAGGTTAAGCCGAGGAGATAGAAGTTTAACCCAGAAGCTCATTAAAAATTATATCCCTTTCACTTTTTGTAAGTAATGTTCCAAACTTACTTTACGATACCGATTTCAGAATTATACTGAATCGTTGCAAGTTATTAAAACGATAAGAATACCAATTATTGATCTCAAGGACTATATGTTACTATTAATTCACTTTTAAATCACCAAGTCGTACAAAAGTTCTTGTTGCTTTTATTATCACTACATAAAAATAGTAATGATAACTTGGAAATTTCTCAATGAGAAAAATGTCAAGGATGCGTATTTCTTAGATTGGAACCTTGAACTATTAATCTGATATTAAACATAGAATTAGTTGAATGTGTTGTTATAAATTTGCTAGAATTTTCAATCCTAATATCTTAGAAATTGAACCTATAATCTTAAGACAACCCCTAACCTCTTAACAAATTTAAAATTAAGATTAAGCATAAATTTATAGAAAATTATGTTGGTTTCATGTGTTTGCATCCGTCTCTAGACTACAAAGACATGAATATATAATTTCAAACATTCACAAAGTGCACTATGGGTGAACAAAACTCGGACCGGTCTCACAACCCGACTCGACCCGAAAGCAATGAACTGAGTTTGAACGGGTAAAAAAATAAATAGGGACAAAAATAATGAACATGACAAAGACACAATTGAAATATGATTAGGTTTGGGTTACCTGTCCGGTCCAAATTTAGTTTGAGGGTTAAGATTTTTGTTTTAAATTATTCTATATATTATTTTAGAGCACTCACACTCTATAATACCCTTTCATACATAGACTCACATTTTATAATTCATGAAGGTAGTTTTGCATTCTTTAGGTCTATGTTAAGAGTTTGGTTTGTGTACTATGTTGTGATTGTTTTTTTCTCTTGAATTGGACAGTGACATAACACATACCAAGTTTGTGCATTATTTGATTTTGCTACTTCTTGATCCATTGATTGATGGTTATAAAGTTGTTGTGCCTAGAAGTGTTAAAATCAAAAAATAAAAATAAAATTTAAAATTGATAAAAAAATGTATCATATTATAATAATTTTACTTTTTTTTGTCAAATAGTGACTAGAAATCTGTCTTGAGTAAGTGAGGTGTTTGACGTTCGAACACCAACCCTTACATTTATTATTCAATGTCTCTATCAACTGTGTTAAGCTCACATGATATACACTATTTTTTTTTAATAATGATATGCATTATTTATATGCATCAATCTATGATTTGAGTCTTTCCGCCCCTACAAAAAAAGTCTTTCCTAAAATAAATCTATGATTTTATTCAAAACAAAGAATATACACACACACACACCTACAGTTTAGCTTGCTGGGAGATTTACTCAAAAATTCAAAACTCCTTCCCATTATCAATCGTAATATTTATCTCCCCGATTTTCTCCAAAAAGGCACTCAGATATGATTTCATTTCATATATTCTCTAATATATCCTTCAAAAATATATATTCTCTAATATATATATATATATATATATATATATATATATATATATATATATCACCGAAAAAATATATAAAATATATATAGTATATTCCTTTATGACGTGAGTCTTGCACGATATATTATATATATATTTTTTGGTCATATATTCTTACTTATCCATTTATCTATTGTTACTAACAGCTTTGCTTGACTTCTTTTGGGTTGAGTCTATCCCTTTATGACGTGAGTATATCCCATTAATACAACTCATATAAATAGCTCCATCAGATTTATTTTTGATATTTTTAAAGCTCTAGCAATTTCAGTTACCATATTTTCGTACCTTCTTTTTGCAAATTAGGAGTATTGCTATTATTTAAAGAAATAATAACACCAACGCTCAATGTTTGTTATCCCTAGCAGAGCGCTAGTCATCTCTCTCAGATACTCGTTTATCATACTTTGATACTCCCTAATAACACCAACGTTTATCGTATTTCCAACATCGTGAAAATACTTAAGTGTATTGATGATGATGCGATGAAGTCGATTATTTTTTAGTCGGATATGCGTGCAATGATTCCCAGTTGATGGAGGTCATGGTGTTATTATGGAGTATCATGGTTTTGATAAATGAGTCTATGGTAGAATTAGATTATATAAAGAACTTGTTAAACTACCAACAAATATCATATGGTAATTGATGGTGGTATTGATACACAACAACCACAATCTGAAGGTGAATATCAGATGATTATTTCTATTCTTTTTTTTTTTCGGAGGAGGAATTATTTCTATTCTTTAGTGCTATGTTTTGTTGTGAGTTCAAGTAAATTGGCTCAATGTGTTAAACTATTTAAGTAACGATCAAAATTATGTGTATCATTTTATTACGGATTCAACAACGAAGATTATTTTAGTGGTTTTTTTTTTGGTATATCAATTTGCCTGTTATGAGTACAGATATATTTCTTTCATTGAAATTTTGGTGCAAAATAACAATTTCTGTGATGCACACACATATATCTAGATTAAAAAGCAAAACATGCCCTAGGATTGTACTATGTATTTCAATTCTTTAAGCTAGCTTAACTTCTCACTTAGAGAATTTCCGTGAACTCAAATTTCTTGGAAATTTTGCTTTGGTATCCATCATGATGGTTCAACACTAAAAAGAAAAAGGTCATTTCAACACTACAAAGAAAAAGGTCATAGTACTTAAAATAGCATTCAAGGTCTAACTATCTAATATTTACTTTGAATTAGAGGATTATCATTAGGTTTCTTGTCAAATAAGTTAATAAATGCCTTAAACTATATTAGTGAAAGTAGGTAATTTTGGCACTTATCACTTTGAATTAGGCATAAATTATATTGTTCTGATCAACCTAGTGCAAAGTCAATCTAGTTGAGGTTAAGCCGAGGAGATAGAAGTTTAACCCAGAAGCTCATTAAAAATTATATCCCTTTCACTTTTTGTAAGTAATGTTCCAAACTTACTTTACGATACCGATTTCAGAATTATACTGAATCGTTGCAAGTTATTAAAACGATAAGAATACCAATTATTGATCTCAAGGACTATATGTTACTATTAATTCACTTTTAAATCACCAAGTCGTACAAAAGTTCTTGTTGCTTTTATTATCACTACATAAAAATAGTAACGATAACTTGGAAATTTCTCAATGAGAAAAATGTCAAGGATGCGTATTTCTTAGATTGGAACCTTGAACTATTAATCTGATATTAAACATAGAATTAGTTGAATGTGTTGTTATAAATTTGCTAGAATTTTCAATCCTAATATCTTAGAAATTGAACCTATAATCTTAAGACAACCCCTAACCTCTTAACAAATTTAAAATTAAGATTAAGCATAAATTTATAGAAAATTATGTTGGTTTCATGTGTTTGCATCCGTCTCTAGACTACAAAGACATGAATATATAATTTCAAACATTCACAAAGTGCACTATGGGTGAACAAAACTCGGACCGGTCTCACAACCCGACTCGACCCGAAAGCAATGAACTGAGTTTGAACGGGTAAAAAAATAAATAGGGACAAAAATAATGAACATGACAAAGACACAATTGAAATATGATTAGGTTTGGGTTACCTGTCCGGTCCAAATTTAGTTTGAGGGTTAAGATTTTTGTTTTAAATTATTCTATATATTATTTTAGAGCACTCACACTCTATAATACCCTTTCATACATAGACTCACATTTTATAATTCATGAAGGTAGTTTTGCATTCTTTAGGTCTATGTTAAGAGTTTGGTTTGTGTACTATGTTGTGATTGTTTTTTTCTCTTGAATTGGACAGTGACATAACACATACCAAGTTTGTGCATTATTTGATTTTGCTACTTCTTGATCCATTGATTGATGGTTATAAAGTTGTTGTGCCTAGAAGTGTTAAAATCAAAAAATAAAATTAAAATTTAAAATTGATAAAAAAATGTATCATATTATAATAATTTTACTTTTTTTGTCAAATAGTGACTAGAAATATGTCTTGAGTAAGTGAGGTGTTTGACGTTCGAACACCAACCCTTACATTTATTATTCAATGTCTCTATCAACTGTGTTAAGCTCACATGATATACACTATTTTTTTTAATAATGATATGCATTATTTATATGCATCAATCTATGATTTGAGTCTTTCCGCCCCTACAAAAAAAGTCTTTCCTAAAATAAATCTATGATTTTATTCTAAACAAAGAATACACACACACACACACACCTACAGTTTAGCTTGCTGGGAGATTTACTCAAAAATTCAAAACTCCTTCCCATTATCAATCGTAATATTTATCTCCCCGATTTTCTCCAAAAAGGCACTCAGATATGATTTCATTTCATATATTCTCTAATATATTGGACCGTAGATCTCACCATCTTGAACTTGAGATCCTAAAGACAAGGGTGTAAACCCTTGTAATAGGGCTGGACGTCCTCCAAGAGGGCACAGGGCCCACTTTACAATCACAAATAGCCCTTTGGGGGCGCCCTCAGCAGCTTACGAGGGCGCCCAAGTCATGGTTTTGGCCCTTTTATGATTTGGGCCCAAAACCCCTGACCGGGTAGGCCCAAGAAAGGCTACAAATAGTAACCTTGGGATCATTCCCAAGGCATGACCAAAGCACAGCACAGAAACCCTAGTTTCTAGAAAGATTGTACTCACTGCCAGTACAGTTGGGGCCCACTGTGGGGCTACGGTAAAACTGACCTAGCCATCGTCTCCTAGATAAAAGCGGTCGATCCATGACCCCTGAAAGTCATCAGGGCACCGTGCATCCACCATATTTCCCAGGAGCAACCTCAAAACCTTCGAATCCGCCGCGATTCGCCCCTAGACCTACTCTCATCAAACATTCAACCCATTCCTTGTTCAAAACATCAATTAGTCTCTCCGAAATTCGCAATCCCGACCGGGAACCTTCAGTCGCAATTTTTAAACCTTGATAGCCGACCCAAAAACGACCATCGTCGCCATCGTTGTCCATGGACCCAGAGGCGGCAGAAGCAGTACAGCGGCAGATCCGACAACTTCGCAACAACGACAAAGCATTGCAAGTTAACGTCATCGACTTGGATCCAAGGGAAGAATTCCAGAACGAGCGTCTTGAACCCACGGAAGATCTCAAGGAAGTCACAATAGACCCGGAGCCACATCAAACAACCAAGGTGGGGGCTTCTTTGGATCCCGCCGAAGAGCAAAGTCTAGTGGATCTCCTGAGTAGAAACTTAGACTTATTCGCCTGGCAACCATCAGATATGCCCGGCATCGACCCTGCCATCGTATGCCACCACCTCGCCTTACGCCCAGGAGTGAAACCGGTCGCTCAGCGCAAAAGGAAATTAGGCGAAGAAAGGAGGAAAGCAGTAGATGAAGAGGTTGCCAAGTTAAGAGACGCCCGTTTCATAAGTGAAATCAAGTATCCTACATGGCTGGCCAACGTCGTCCTCGTGAAGAAAGCTAACGGAAAATGGCGCATGTGCGTCGACTACACCGATCTGAACACCGCCTGCCCAAAAGACCCATATCCCCTCCCGAATATTGACCACCTAATCGACAACGCGTCAGGGTACCAAACCCTAAGCTTCATGGACGCATACTCCGGCTACAACCAAATAAAGATGGATCCTCTCGACGCCCCGAAAACCGCCTTCATGACTAATCACCACAACTACCACTACGAAGTCATGCCTTTCGGCTTAAAGAACGCCGGCGCCACCTTTCAAAGGTTGATGGACACCGCCTTTGCAGAACAAATTGGAAACAATTTAGAGGTCTATATCGACGATCTGGTAGTGAAAACAAAACATGACGAAAGCCATTCAAAGGATCTGGAAGAAATCTTCGATCAAGTTTGCGCATATAACATGCGTCTCAACCCGGCCAAATGTTCTTTTGGGGTTCACGCAGGAAAATTCCTAGGCTTCATGCTGACCCGGCGCGGCATCGAGGCGAACCCTGACAAATGTCAGGCGATAATCAACATGAGAAGCCCCTTCAGCATTAAGGAGGTGCAGCAGTTGACGGGCAGGCTCGCAGCGCTCTCCAGGTTTTTGTCGTGTGCAGGCGATAAAGCTTTCTCTTTCTTTGCCTCAATAAAGAAGAAGGAACTTTTCCAATGGACTGAAGAGTGCGAAGATGCGTTCACAAAGATTAAGACGTTTCTTTCCAGCCCGCCAGTTCTGCATCGTCCAGATGCAGGCGCCGTCCTTTTCCTCTACTTATCTATATCGGAAAATGCTATGAGTTCCGTCCTCGTGCAAGATTCTGACGAGGGTGAAAAGCCAGTATATTTCGTGAGCAAGGTATTCAAAGGAGCCGAACTGAGATACCAGAAAATAGAGCGCCTGGCTCTAGCAGTGGTAGCAACAGCGAGGAAACTGCGACCATATTTTCAAGGACATAAAGTTGTTGTCAAATCCAATTACCCCATCAAACAAGTGCTAGGGAAACCAGACCTAGCGGGAAGAATGGTATCCTGGGCAGTGGAATTGTCCGAATATGACATTCAATATCTTCCTAGAGGCAGCATAAAGTCACAGGTCTTGGCTGACTTCCTAGTAGAATTTTCATCCCCGGTGGAAGAGGTCGCCCCTTTTGTATGGTTGTTATCGGTTGACGGCTCATCAAACCTCAAAGGTAGTGGAGCCGGCATAGTGTTGGAGGGTCCAGGGGGCCTAATCATAGAGCAGTCGCTGAGATTTGAGTTCAAGGCGAGCAACAACCAGGCAGAATACGAAGCCCTGGTAGCGGGCATGAAGCTGGCACAAGAGATGGGGGCAGAAAACTTGAGAGCGAGGAGCGACTCCCAGTTGGTGACGAGTCAGATTAACGGGGAATACCAAGCGAAGGACAGTCAACTTGTCAAATACTTAGCAAAGGTCAACAGTTTAGCCTCCACCTTCAAGTTCTTCGAGGCAATCTACGTTCCAAGAGAGCAGAATTCAAGAGCCGACCTTTTGTCTAAACTCGCCAGCACCAAACGCCCGGGAAACAACAGAACGGTCATCCAGGAGGTGCTGGCGGCCCCCAGAACAGAGATCATGGAAGTAGGCGCCGTAGAAAATGAGGAGGAGGGATGGATGACGCCGCTCATCAAATACCTCACGGGAGCGTTTAATCCCAAAAGCGAGGAGGAAGAGCTGCAAATACGAAAGAAGGCCTTGAAGTATTGCATGGTCGCTGGCAAATTGTACAAAAGAGGCAAGGCATCACCTCTGCTCAGGTGCTTAGGTGAAAACGAGACCCACCTCGTCCTCTTAGAAGTACACGAAGGAGTATGCGGGAGCCACATCGGCGGGCGATCCCTGGCCGCGAAGCTGTTAAGAGCAGGCTACTACTGGCCAACAATGATTCAAGAAAGCGCCGACTTTGTTCGAAAGTGTGACAAGTGCTAGAGGTTTTCTGACAAGAAGCACGCCCCTGCTTGCGAACTCACCTCAGTCTTTTCCCCATGGCCTTTTCACAAGTGGGCAGTGGATATTGTAGGCCCATTCCCATTGGCACCCGGACAGCTGAAATTTCTCATAGTCGGAGTGGATTACTTTACGAAGTGGGTCGAAGCCGAAGCAGTCGCCAAAATCACGGCGGACAGAGTGATACGCTTCTACTGGAAGAAAATAATATGCAGGTTTGGGCTACCCAAAGTTATAGTATCAGACAACGGGACTCAGTTCGCCAGTTCCAAGGTGGTAGAATTCTGCAATCAACTCGGAATCCAGACGAAGTTCGTCTCAGTCATCCACCCCCAAGCAAACGGGCAAGCCGAATCTGCAAACAAGGTGATCTTAAACGACATAAAAAAGAAGCTCGACGACGCCAAAGGACTTTGGGCTGACCAATTGCATGAAGTGCTCTGGTCATATCACACGACACCTCATTCCACAACCAAGGAAACTCCGTTCACTATGGTATACGGCGCCGACGCTATGCTGCCTGTAGAAATCGACACGCCAACATGGCGCCGGGAGAACTTCTCAGAAGAGGCTAATGAGGCGAGCTTGCTATGCGGAATAGACATGATCGATGAGGTACGGGAGGCCGCCCATATCCGAGAATTCGCCGCAAAACAAAGAGCAGCCCGCCGGTACAATTCAAAAGTAATCCCAAGAGACATGAAAGAAGGAGATTTGGTCTTAAGACAGGTCGTCGCGCCCACCCGAATTGGGAAGTTACTACCCAACTGGGAAGGACCATACCGAGTCAGGGAAAAACTAGCACACGGAGCATACAAGCTGGAGGAGCTGAATGGAGACATGATACCACGAACCTGGAATGCCGCCAACCTACGCCATTATTACAGCTGAGTACTTCATCGTTCTTACAAACAAGCCACACAAGACTGAACTGCTGTAAAGTTTATATTTTGCTTGCATTTTCTTTCGAATTGTTTGTATTTTGATTTCAATTAACGAAGAGGAATAAGGGAGCACTCTTTTCCCGGCGAAAGCTGGGTTTTTAATGAGGCCCCAATTTCCGTTTACTCTTATCTCTGCTTTGACCCCAATATCACAGACATCGCCGAAACGAGACAGGCAGCATCAACTCGCAAAGGGCGCGCCATATGATCTGCTAAACCCAAAGGGGTTGCCACCTAATTCCTTAACCCTAAAAGACAGGGCTCTAAGACGTCGTGAGCTTAAAATAAAATCGCCGCCTAATTCCTTAACCCTAAAAAAGACAGGGCTCTAAGACGTCGCGAGACGAAAATAAGATCGCCGCCTAATTCCTTAACCCTAAAATAGACAGGGCTCTAAGACGTCGCGAGACGAAAAAAAGATCGCCGCCTAATTCCTTAACCCTAAAAAAGACAGGGCTCTAAGACGTCGCGAGACGAAAATGAGATCGCCGCCTAATTCCTTAACCCTAAAAGACAGGGCTCTAAGACGTCGCGAGACGAAAATGAGATCGCCGCCTAATTCCTTAACCCTAAAAGACAGGGCTCTAAGACGTCGCGAGACGAAAATAAAATCGCCACCTAATTCCTTAACCCTAAAAAAGGGCTCTAAGACGTCGTAAGCCGAAAACGTTGCAAAAATAGAAGAATTCATACAGAAGACGCCTCAATAGAGCAATAACATCGAAAAGTTCAACGGTTTGACAATCTTTAATAAGTTAAGAAAACAGACAAGTAACAGCTACCGCCCAAGAAACATTATCATCACCGTCACCAAATAAGAAACGTAGTACAAATAATGCATCGTTACGAATTAAAAAAGTTCAAGAATAAGAAACATAGTGCAAATAATGCATCGTTACAAATTCAGAAAAGTTCAAGATCAAAGCAAACTAAAGTTACAACAAAGACTATTGTTCGTCCACAAGGACGCCATCTACAACTATCTTGAAAGAATCCATAGACGAAAGATCAGCGTCAGGATGGAGGAAGGCGGCCTGCTCCTTTGCACGATCAAACCCAGTCTCGAAAGACAACGCCAGTTCTCCCTTGGCTTCCGAAACCTCAGCCTTCAACGCCACTTCCCTCTCAACCCCCGAGGCGACCTCTTTCCTCAAACGTATGATCACCGCGTCCTTCCCAGCTAAGTCGGCGTCATGACCGACCTTCAAATCACTGATTTGTTCATCGAACTCGGCCCTCATCGCCTCTGTCGCCTCCTTGATCTCCTTCTCCTTGCTCTCCTGAATCTCTTGCAATTCCTTCTCCAGTAACTTCACCCTGTCCAACAACGTTTCTCCATTACGAACCGATTCCGCATATTTGCAATCAACGGCCATCAAAAGCATGATAGACCGCAAACAGTTCACGCCGATATCCCTCGTCGCAAAAGGAACAGGGTTCTGCGTCCCGGCTGTCACATCATCAGGATTGCAAACCATCTTCTCTTTCACGTAGGCTTCATAATCAAAATCCTTGTCCCAAAAAGACCGAACATCCCGGCTGGGACCAGTAAGTTCAGTGGCGGGACGAGAATGCGCCCGTTTAGACCTCCTCTCTTTCATCATCCCCTCTTCCCCATCTGGCGCTTTCCTTTTCTTCTCCTCTCGATTCTTCTCCTGCGCCACGTCCACATCACACTCAGGTTGAGCGTCAAGAACAATCTCGGCTTTCTTTTTAGACTTACGGAGGATAAGCCCAGAAGAATCGCTAGTGTCAGCCACTCCGCCCGACCTCTTGGCCTTCAGTTCGGCCAAATACTGCTTCCTCTCCGCAGCTGTTAGTGGCGCCATTGATTCTGCAAGTCAAAAAACCAGAGCCAATACACAAATAATTAATAAAGGGAAAGGCGAAAAAGCTAGACAAGCAGAGTTATGAAATCAACTCACGCAAATAGGTCTCTAAGCTATCAACATCTCCCTCTCTATTCAGCAACTCCCGGATATCCATGGGCAGCATCTTGTCCAGGAAGGAAACGACACCTTGTTCATACGCACTCAAATGCTCATAAGCAAACCCAGTAATGGAAGCTGGGGAACTCGTCCAGCAGATGGGAAATTTTAATTCATTGTGTACGCGCCCTCTTCCCCTCACCCTAAGGAATGTCCGTCTCCAGTTCTTGTAATGAGAGGCATATGGTGGAAACAACCGTTTCCCAGGGTGAGCGCCAACGGACACCCGGGACGATTTGTCCACCCCCTTAGTACCGTAGAAGCTAAAGAAGCACCCGGCGGAGGGCTCAAAGCCTAATCCCTCGCACGCTATCTCAAAGGCCCGGATGAACGCCCAACTGTTGGGCTGAAGCTGCGAGGGCGCCACATTTAACCACCTCAGGACATTTACTTCGAAGGGTGTGAAAGGATACTTCACACCCAAATCTTCAAAGACCGCCGCGTACATGTAGAAGAACTCGTGAGCCCTACTCCTTGGCATCCGTAAATAAACTTTCTCACCAGGACGGCAGGGCTCCAGGATCACATCATCTTCGCATCCTGTCGAAGAAACACTAACCTTGCTTCGGAACAGCGCCACTCGTTCAGGATCCATAAACACGGACTCCGAGCGCATCATTTCGTTAGTAGAACCCCCGGGTCCCGAATCACTAGCGGACGCCATACAGTGATTTTCTCTCGTACAGGAGGGACCTGGACGAACAGAAAGAATAATACAATCAGATGAGTTCACGCTATCGTCTTTCTCCTCACTATCACTCGAGTCGCTCGAAAACTCCCCTAAAAGGGAATGGCCATAGTAGGCAGTTTCAAAGGCAACCCAATCAGTGGTTCCGTCCGATCGTTTCGCGAGTCTAACCGCCTCTCTCAATAACGCGTCCCTTTCCTCCGAGTTAGCCGGAGATAGTACGTTTCCCTTCCCGTCACACTCCCTGATAACTACCATGTCCTAATTTGAACTACAAAAAACGAAGCGCTAACGTTCAGAGGATGAATTCTAAAAAAGGGATTACCTGTTTTGAATGAAGAAAAGCTGGACGAAGAAAAGGACTGATTTGATTCTGGAAAAGCGCGTCGATTCTAAGAACTGGTAACAATTGGCGAAGGATGTGCGTTTCGGAATAAGAAAGGAGAAGGAAAGTGAAAAGACAAAACTGAACAGAACAGACAGGGTAAGTAGATCCGCGTTCAGTTTAAAGTAAAAAAGCCTGGGAAAACGCGCAGATGACGTCACTTAAGTTGGCACGATTTTCGAGAACCGCTACGATTCGGACACGTCAGCGAGAGCGAACGGTCGCCTCACGTCAGCCGTCGGATCCCAGTAAGAGGCGTCCTCAACACGTAGTCCAAAGGACGCGGCGAGCTACAAGCGGATTAATCACTTCGCCTTGTACCAAGACTCGTGCTTGTTGGGCTAACATAAGTATCCGTGTTGGGCTGGCGACCACACTCTCGAAGGGCTAGTGCCGCCCACTAAGGTACTCAAAACGAAACATGGAGCTAGTACCCATGTTGGGCTAGTATCCGTGTTGGGCTAGTACCCACGCAGGGTTTAAACACCCATGTGGGCTAGTGCCCACGCAGGGTTTAAACACCCATGTTGGGCTAGAACTCATAAATTTTTTTCATATGGCTTCGTGACTAGTAAGCCCCACTTGCTGGGCAAAAGGTCATAGACAAATCCCCCGTAAACTGTTTAATCACTTCGCCTTGTACCAAGACTCGTGCTTGTTGGGCTGTGGACCGTAGATCTCACCATCTTGAACTTGAGATCCTAAAGACAAGGGTGTAAACCCTTGTAATAGGGCTGGACGTCCTCCAAGAGGGCACAGGGCCCACTTTGCAATCACAAATAGCCCTTTGGGGGCGCCCTCAGCAGCTTACGAGGTCGCCCAAGTCATGGTTTTAGCCCTTTTATGATTTGGGCCCAAAACCCCTGACCGGGTAGGCCCAAGAAAGGCTACAAATAGTAACCTTGGGATCATTCCCAAGACATGACCAAAGCACAGCACAGAAACCCTAGTTTCTAGAAAGATTGTACTCACTGCCAGTACATATATCCTTCAAAAATATATATTCTCTAATATATATATATATATATATATATATATATATATATATATATATATATATATATCACCTAAAAAATATATAAAATATATATAGTATATATTCCTTTATGACGTGAGTCTTGCACGATATATTATATATATATTTTTTGGTCATATATTCTTACTTATCCATTTATCTATTGTTACTAACAGCTTTGCTTGACTTCTTTTGGGTTGAGTCTATCCCTTTATGACGTGAGTATATCCCATTAATACAACTCATATAAATAGCTCCATCAGATTTATTTTTGATATTTTTAAAGCTCTAGCAATTTCAGTTACCATATTTTCGTACCTTCTTTTTGCAAATTAGGAGTATTGCTATTATTTAAAGAAATAATAACACCAACGCTCAATGTTTGTTATCCCTAGCAGAGCGCTAGTCATCTCTCTCAGATACTCGTTTATCATACTTTGATACTCCCTAATAACACCAACGTTTATCGTATTTCCAACATCGTGAAAATACTTAAGTGTATTGATGATGATGATGATGCGATGAAGTCGATTAATTTTTAGTCGGATATGCGTGCAATGATTCCCAGTTGATGGAGGTCATGGTGTTATTATGGAGTATCATGGTTTTGATAAATGAGTCTATGGTAGAATTAGATTATATAAAGAACTTGTTAAACTACCAACAAATATCATATGGTAATTGATGGTGGTATTGATACACAACAACCACAATCTGAAGGTGAATATCAGATGATTATTTCTATTCTTTTTTTTTTTCGGAGGAGGAATTATTTCTATTCTTTAGTGCTATGTTTTGTTGTGAGTTCAAGTAAATTGGCTCAATGTGTTAAACTATTTAAGTAACGATCAAAATTATGTGTATCATTTTATTACGGATTCAACAACGAAGATTATTTTAATGGTTTTTTTTTTTGGTATATCAATTTGCCTGTTATGAGTACAGATATATTTCTTTCATTGAAATTTTGGTGCAAAATAACAATTTCTGTGATGCACACACATATATCTAGATTAAAAAGCAAAACATGCCCTAGGATTGTACTATGTATTTCAATTCTTTAAGCTAGCTTAACTTCTCACTTAGAGAATTTCCGTGAACTCAAATTTCTTGGAAATTTTGCTTTGGTATCCATCATGATGGTTCAACACTAAAAAGAAAAAGGTCATTTCAACACTACAAAGAAAAAGGTCATAGTACTTAAAATAGCATTCAAGGTCTAACTATCTAATATTTACTTTGAATTAGAGGATTATCATTAGGTTTCTTGTCAAATAAGTTAATAAATGCCTTAAACTATATTAGTGAAAGTAGGTAATTTTGGCACTTATCACTTTGAATTAGGCATAAATTATATTGTTCTGATCAACCTAGTGCAAAGTCAATCTAGTTGAGGTTAAGCCGAGGAGATAGAAGTTTAACCCAGAAGCTCATTAAAAATTATATCCCTTTCACTTTTTGTAAGTAATGTTCCAAACTTACTTTACGATACCGATTTCAGAATTATACTGAATCGTTGCAAGTTATTAAAACGATAAGAATACCAATTATTGATCTCAAGGACTATATGTTACTATTAATTCACTTTTAAATCACCAAGTCGTACAAAAGTTCTTGTTGCTTTTATTATCACTACATAAAAATAGTAATGATAACTTGGAAATTTCTCAATGAGAAAAATGTCAAGGATGCGTATTTCTTAGATTGGAACCTTGAACTATTAATCTGATATTAAACATAGAATTAGTTGAATGTGTTGTTATAAATTTGCTAGAATTTTCAATCCTAATATCTTAGAAATTGAACCTATAATCTTAAGACAACCCCTAACCTCTTAACAAATTTAAAATTAAGATTAAGCATAAATTTATAGAAAATTATGTTGGTTTCATGTGTTTGCATCCGTCTCTAGACTACAAAGACATGAATATATAATTTCAAACATTCACAAAGTGCACTATGGGTGAACAAAACTCGGACCGGTCTCACAACCCGACTCGACCCGAAAGCAATGAACTGAGTTTGAACGGGTAAAAAAATAAATAGGGACAAAAATAATGGACATGACAAAGACACAATTGAAATATGATTAGGTTTGGGTTACCTGTCCGGTCCAAATTTAGTTTGAGGGTTAAGATTTTTGTTATAAATTATTCTATATATTATTTTAGAGCACTCACACTCTATAATACCCTTTCATACATAGACTCACATTTTATAATTCATGAAGGTAGTTTTGCATTCTTTAGGTCTATGTTAAGAGTTTGGTTTGTGTACTATGTTGTGATTGTTTTTTTCTCTTGAATTGGACAGTGACATAACACATACCAAGTTTGTGCATTATTTGATTTTGCTACTTCTTGATCCATTGATTGATGGTTATAAAGTTGTTGTGCCTAGAAGTGTTAAAATCAAAAAATAAAATTAAAATTTAAAATTGATAAAAAAATGTATCATATTATAATAATTTTACTTTTTTTGTCAAATAGTGACTAGAAATCTGTCTTGAGTAAGTGAGGTGTTTGACGTTCGAACACCAACCCTTACATTTATTATTCAATGTCTCTATCAACTGTGTTAAGCTCACATGATATACACTATTTTTTTTTAATAATGATATGCATTATTTATATGCATCAATCTATGATTTGAGTCTTTCCGCCCCTACAAAAAAAGTCTTTCCTAAAATAAATCTATGATTTTATTCAAAACAAAGAATATACACACACACACACACACCTACAGTTTAGCTTGCTGGGAGATTTACTCAAAAATTCAAAACTCCTTCCCATTATCAATCGTAATATTTATCTCCCCGATTTTCTCCAAAAAGGCACTCAGATATGATTTCATTTCATATATTCTCTAATATATTGGACCGTAGATCTCACCATCTTGAACTTGAGATCCTAAAGACAAGGGTGTAAACCCTTGTAATAGGGCTGGACGTCCTCCAAGAGGGCACAGGGCCCACTTTACAATCACAAATAGCCCTTTGGGGGCGCCCTCAGCAGCTTACGAGGGCGCCCAAGTCATGGTTTTGGCCCTTTTATGATTTGGGCCCAAAACCCCTGACCGGGTAGGCCCAAGAAAGGCTACACATAGTAACCTTGGGATCATTCCCAAGGCATGACCAAAGCACAGCACAGAAACCCTAGTTTCTAGAAAGATTGTACTCACTGCCAGTACAGTTGGGGCCCACCGTGGGGCTACGGTAAAACTGACCTAGCCATCGTCTCCTAGATAAAAGCGGTCGATCCATGACCCCTGAAAGTCATCAGGGCACCGTGCATCCACCATATTTCCCAGGAGCAACCTCAAAACCTTCGAATCCGCCGCGATTCGCCCCTAGACCTACTCTCATCAAACATTCAACCCATTCCTTGTTCAAAACATCAATTAGTCTCTCCGAAATTCGCAATCCCGACCGGGAACCTTCAGTCGCAATTTTTAAACCTTGATAGCCGACCCAAAAACGACCATCGTCGCCATCGTTGTCCATGGACCCAGAGGCGGCAGAAGCAGTACAGCGGCAGATCCGACAACTTCGCAGCAACGGCAAAGCATTGCAAGTTAACGTCATCGACTTGGATCCAAGGGAAGAATTCCAGAACGAGCGTCTTGAACCCACGGAAGATCTCAAGGAAGTCACAATATACCCGGAGCCACATCAAACAACCAAGGTGGGGGCTTCTTTGGATCCCGCCGAAGAGCAAAGTCTAGTGGATCTCCTGAGTAGAAACTTAGACTTATTCGCCTGGCAACCATCAGATATGCCCGGCATCGACCCTGCCATCGTATGCCACCACCTCGCCTTACGCCCAGGAGTAAAACCGGTCGCTCAGCGCAAAAGGAAATTAGGCGAAGAAAGGAGGAAAGCAGTAGATGAAGAGGTTGCCAAGTTAAGAGACGCCCGTTTCATAAGTGAAATCAAGTATCCTACATGGCTGGCCAACGTCGTCCTCGTGAAGAAAGCTAACGGAAAATGGCGCATGTGCGTCGACTACACCGATCTGAACACCGCCTGCCCAAAAGACCCATATTCCCTCCCGAATATTGACCACCTAATCGACAACGCGTCAGGGTACCAAACCCTAAGCTTCATGGACGCATACTCCGGCTACAACCAAATAAAGATGGATCCTCTCGACGCCCCGAAAACCGCCTTCATGACTAATCACCACAACTACCACTACGAAGTCATGCCTTTCGGCTTAAAGAACGCCGGCGCCACCTTTCAAAGGTTGATGGACACCGCCTTTGCAGAACAAATCGGAAACAATTTAGAGGTCTATATCGACGATCTGGTAGTGAAAACAAAACATGACGAAAGCCATTCAAAGGATCTGGAAGAAATCTTCGATCAAGTTCGCGCATATAACATGCGTCTCAACCCGGCCAAATGTTCTTTTGGGGTTCACGCAGGAAAATTCCTAGGCTTCATGCTGACCCGGCGCGGCATCGAGGCGAACCCTGACAAATGTCAGGCGATAATCAACATGAGAAGCCCCTTCAGCATTAAGGAGGTGCAGCAGTTGACGGGCAGGCTCGCAGCGCTCTCCAGGTTTTTGTCGTGTGCAGGCGATAAAGCTTTCTCTTTCTTTGCCTCAATAAAGAAGAAGGAACTTTTCCAATGGACTGAAGAGTGCGAAGATGCGTTCACAAAGATTAAGACGTTTCTTTCCAGCCCGCCAGTTCTGCATCGTCCAGATGCAGGCGCCGTCCTTTTCCTCTACTTATCTATATCGGAAAATGCTATGAGTTCCGTCCTCGTGCAAGATTCTGACGAGGGTGAAAAGCCAGTATATTTCGTGAGCAAGGTATTCAAAGGAGCCGAACTGAGATACCAGAAAATAGAGCACCTGGCTCTAGCAGTGGTAGCAACAGCGAGGAAACTGCGACCATATTTTCAAGGACATAAAGTTGTTGTCAAATCCAATTACCCCATCAAACAAGTGCTAGGGAAACCAGACCTAGCGGGAAGAATGGTATCCTGGGCAGTGGAATTGTCCGAATATGACATTCAATATCTTCCTAGAGGCAGCATAAAGTCACAGGTCTTGGCTGACTTCCTAGTAGAATTTTCATCCCCGGTGGAAGAGGTCGCCCCTTTTGTATGGTTGTTATCGGTTGACGGCTCATCAAACCTCAAAGGTAGTGGAGCCGGCATAGTGTTGGAGGGTCCAGGGGGCCTAATCATAGAGCAGTCGCTGAGATTTGAGTTCAAGGCGAGCAACAACCAGGCAGAATACGAAGCCCTGGTAGCGGGCATGAAGCTGGCACAAGAGATGGGGGAAGAAAACTTGAGAGCGAGGAACGACTCCCAGTTGGTGACGAGTCAGATTACCGGGGAATACCAAGCGAAGGACAGTCAACTTGTCAAATACTTAGCAAAGGTCAACAGTTTAGCCTCCACCTTCAAGTTCTTCGAGGCAATCTACGTTCCAAGAGAGCAGAATTCAAGAGCCGACCTTTTGTCTAAACTCGCCAGCACCAAACGCCCGGGAAACAACAGAACGGTCATCCAGGAGGTGCTGGCGGCCCCCAGAACAGAGATCATGGAAGTAGTCGCCGTGGAAAATGAGGAGGAGGGATGGATGACGCCGCTCATCAAATACCTCACGGGAGCGTTTAATGCCAAAAGCGAGGAGGAAGAGCTGCAAATACGAAAGAAGGCCTCGAAGTATTGCATGGTCGCTGGCAAATTGTACAAAAGAGGCAAGGCATCACCTCTGCTCAGGTGCTTAGGTGAAAACGAGACCCACCTCGTCCTCTTAGAAGTACACGAAGGAGTATGCGGGAGCCACATCGGCGGGCGATCCCTGGCCGCGAAGCTGTTAAGAGCAGGCTACTACTGGCCAACAATGATTCAAGAAAGCGCCGACTTTGTTCGAAAGTGTGACAAGTGCCAGAGGTTTTCTGACAAGAAGCACGCCCCTGCTTGCGAACTCACCTCAGTCTTTTCCCCATGGCCTTTTCACAAGTGGGCAGTGGATATTGTAGGCCCATTCCCATTGGCACCCGGACAGCTGAAATTTCTCATAGTCGGAGTGGATTACTTTACGAAGTGGGTCGAAGCCGAAGCAGTCGCCAAAATCACGGCGGACAGAGTGATACGCTTCTACTGGAAGAAAATAATATGCAGGTTTGGGCTACCCAAAGTTATAGTATCAGACAACGGGACTCAGTTCGCCAGTTCCAAGGTGGTAGAATTCTGCAATCAACTCGGAATCCAGACGAAGTTCGTCTCAGTCATCCACCCCCAAGCAAACGGGCAAGCCGAATCTGCAAACAAGGTGATCTTAAACGACATAAAAAAGAAGCTCGACGACGCCAAAGGACTTTGGGCTGACCAATTGCATGAAGTGCTCTGGTCATATCACACGGCACCTCATTCCACAACCAAGGAAACTCCGTTCACTATGGTATACGGCGCCGACGCTATGCTGCCTGTAGAAATCGACACGCCAACATGGCGCTGGGATAACTTCTCAGAAGAGGCTAATGAGGCGAGCTTGCTATGCGGAATAGACATGATCGATGAGGTACGGGAGGCCGCCCATATCCGAGAATTCGCCGCAAAACAAAGAGCAGCCCGCCGGTACAATTCAAAAGTAATCCCAAGAGACATGAAAGAAGGAGATTTGGTCTTAAGACAGGTCGTCGCGCCCACCCGAATTGGGAAGTTACTACCCAACTGGGAAGGACCATACCGAGTCAGGGAAAAACTAGCACACGGAGCATACAAGCTGGAGGAGCTGAATGGAGACATGATACCACGAACCTGGAATGCCGCCAACCTACGCCATTATTACAGCTGAGTACTTCATCGTTCTTACAAACAAGCCACACAAGACTGAACTGCTGTAAAGTTTATATTTTGCTTGCATTTTCTTTCGAATTGTTTGTATTTTGATTTCAATTAACGAAGAGGAATAAGGGAGCACTCTTTTCCCGGCGAAAGCTGGGTTTTTAATGAGGCCCCAATTTCCGTTTACTCTTATCTCTGCTTTGACCCCAATATCACAGACATCGCCGAAACGAGACAGGCAGCATCAACTCGCAAAGGGCGCGCCATATGATCTGCTAAACCCAAAGGGGTTGCCACCTAATTCCTTAACCCTAAAAGACAGGGCTCTAAGACGTCGTGAGCTTAAAATAAAATCGCCGCCTAATTCCTTAACCCTAAAAAAGACAGGGCTCTAAGACGTCGCGAGACGAAAATAAGATCGCCGCCTAATTCCTTAACCCTAAAATAGACAGGGCTCTAAGACGTCGCGAGACGAAAAAAAGATCGCCGCCTAATTCCTTAACCCTAAAAAAGACAGGGCTCTAAGACGTCGCGAGACGAAAATGAGATCGCCGCCTAATTCCTTAACCCTAAAAGACAGGGCTCTAAGACGTCGCGAGACGAAAATGAGATCGCCGCCTAATTCCTTAACCCTAAAAGACAGGGCTCTAAGACGTCGCGAGACGAAAATAAAATCGCCACCTAATTCCTTAACCCTAAAAAAGGGCTCTAAGACGTCGTAAGCCGAAAACGTTGCAAAAATAGAAGAATTCATACAGAAGACGCCTCAATAGAGCAATAACATCGAAAAGTTCAACGGTTTGACAATCTTTAATAAGTTAAGAAAACAGACAAGTAACAGCTACCGCCCAAGAAACATTATCATCACCGTCACCAAATAAGAAACGTAGTACAAATAATGCATCGTTACGAATTAAAAAAGTTCAAGAATAAGAAACATAGTGCAAATAATGCATCGTTACGAATTCAGAAAAGTTCAAGATCAAAGCAAACTAAAGTTACAACAAAGACTATTGTTCGTCCACAAGGACGCCATCTACAACTATCTTGAAAGAATCCATAGACGAAAGATCAGCGTCAGGATGGAGGAAGGCGGCCTGCTCCTTTGCACGATCAAACCCAGTCTCGAAAGACAACGCCAGTTCTCCCTTGGCTTCCGAAACCTCAGCCTTCAACGCCACTTCCCTCTCAACCCCCGAGGCGACCTCTTTCCTCAAACGTATGATCACCGCGTCCTTCCCAGCTAAGTCGGCGTCATGACCGACCTTCAAATCACTGATTTGTTCATCGAACTCGGCCCTCATCGCCTCTGTCGCCTCCTTGATCTCCTTCTCCTTGCTCTCCTGAATCTCTTGCAATTCCTTCTCCAGTAACTTCACCCTGTCCAACAACGTTTCTCCATTACGAACCGATTCCGCATATTTGCAATCAACGGCCATCAAAAGCATGATAGACCGCAAACAGTTCACGCCGATATCCCTCGTCGCAAAAGGAACAGGGTTCTGCGTCCCGGCTGTCACATCATCAGGATTGCAAACCATCTTCTCTTTCACGTAGGCTTCATAATCAAAATCCTTGTCCCAAAAAGACCGAACATCCCGGCTGGGACCAGTAAGTTCAGTGGCGGGACGAGAATGCGCCCGTTTAGACCTCCTCTCTTTCATCATCCCCTCTTCCCCATCTGGCGCTTTCCTTTTCTTCTCCTCTCGATTCTTCTCCTGCGCCACGTCCACATCACACTCAGGTTGAGCGTCAAGAACAATCTCGGCTTTCTTTTTAGACTTACGGAGGATAAGCCCAGAAGAATCGCTAGTGTCAGCCACTCCGCCCGACCTCTTGGCCTTCAGTTCGGCCAAATACTGCTTCCTCTCCGCAGCTGTTAGTGGCGCCATTGATTCTGCAAGTCAAAAAACCAGAGCCAATACACAAATAATTAATAAAGGGAAAGGCGAAAAAGCTAGACAAGCAGAGTTATGAAATCAACTCACGCAAATAGGTCTCTAAGCTATCAACATCTCCCTCTCTATTCAGCAACTCCCGGATATCCATGGGCAGCATCTTGTCCAGGAAGGAAACGACACCTTGTTCATACGCACGCAAATGCTCATAAGCAAACCCAGTAATGGAAGCTGGGGAACTCGTCCAGCAGATGGGAAATTTTAATTCATTGTGTACGCGCCCTCTTCCCCTCACCCTAAGGAATGTCCGTCTCCAGTTCTTGTAATGAGAGGCATAAGGTGGAAACAACCGTTTCCCAGGGTGAGCGCCAACGGACACCCGGGACGATTTGTCCACCCCCTTAGTACCGTAGAAGCTAAAGAAGCACCCGGCGGAGGGCTCAAAGCCTAATCCCTCGCACGCTATCTCAAAGGCCCGGATGAACGCCCAACTGTTGGGCTGAAGCTGCGAGGGCGCCACATTTAACCACCTCAGGACATTTACTTCGAAGGGTGTGAATGGATACTTCACACCCAAATCTTCAAAGACCGCCGCGTACATGTAGAAGAACTCGTGAGCCCTACTCCTTGGCATCCGTAAATAAACTTTCTCACCAGGACGGCAGGGCTCCAGGATCACATCATCTTCGCATCCTGTCGAAGAAACACTAACCTTGCTTCGGAACAGCGCCACTCGTTCAGGATCCATAAACACGGACTCCGAGCGCATCATTTCGTTAGTAGAACCCCCGGGTCCCGAATCACTAGCGGACGCCATACAGTGATTTTCTCTCGTACAGGAGGGACCTGGACGAACAGAAAGAATAATACAATCAGATGAGTTCACGCTATCGTCTTTCTCCTCACTATCACTCGAGTCGCTCGAAAACTCCCCTAAAAGGGAATGGCCATAGTAGGCAGTTTCAAAGGCAACCCAATCAGTGGTTCCGTCCGATCGTTTCGCGAGTCTAACCGCCTCTCTCAATAACGCGTCCCTTTCCTCCGAGTTAGCCGGAGATAGTACGTTTCCCTTCCCGTCACACTCCCTGATAACTACCATGTCCTAATTTGAACTACAAAAAACGAAGCGCTAACGTTCAGAGGATGAATTCTAAAAAAGGGATTACCTGTTTTGAATGAAGAAAAGCTGGACGAAGAAAAGGACTGATTTGATTCTGGAAAAGCGCGTCGATTCTAAGAACTGGTAACAATTGGCGAAGGATGTGCGTTTCGGAATAAGAAAGGAGAAGGAAAGTGAAAAGACAAAACTGAACAGAACAGACAGGGTAAGTAGATCCGCGTTCAGTTTAAAGTAAAAAAGCCTGGGAAAACGCGCAGATGACGTCACTTAAGTTGGCACGATTTTCGAGAACCGCTACGATTCGGACACGTCAGCGAGAGCGAACGGTCGCCTCACGTCAGCCGTCGGATCCCAGTAAGAGGCGTCCTCAACATGTAGTCCAAAGGACGCGGCGAGCTACAAGCGGATTAATCACTTCGCCTTGTACCAAGACTCGTGCTTGTTGGGCTAACATAAGTATCCGTGTTGGGCTGGCGCCCACACTCTCGAAGGGCTAGTGCCGCCCACTAAGGTACTCAAAACGAAACATGGAGCTAGTACCCATGTTGGGCTAGTATCCGTGTTGGGCTAGTACCCACGCAGGGTTTAAACACCCATGTGGGCTAGTGCCCACACAGGGTTTAAACACCCATGTTGGGCTAGAACTCATAAATTTTTTTCATATGGCTTCGTGACTAGTAAGCCCCACTTGCTGGGCAAAAGGTCATAGACAAATCCCCGTAAACAATTTAATCACTTCGCCTTGTACCAAGACTCGTGCTTGTTGGGCTGTGGACCGTAGATCTCACCATCTTGAACTTGAAATCCTAAAGACAAGGGTGTAAACCCTTGTAATAGGGCTGGACGTCCTCCAAAAGGGCACAAGGCCCACTTTACAATCACAAATAGCCCTTTGGGGGCGCCCTCAGCAGCTTACGAGGGCGCCCAAGTCATGGTTTTGGCCATTTTATGATTTGGGCCCAAAACCCCTGACCGGGTAGGCCCAAGAAAGGCTACAAATAGTAACCTTGGGATCATTCCCAAGACATGACCAAAGCACAGCACAGAAACCCTAGTTTCTAGAAAGATTGTACTCACTGCCAGTACATATATCCTTCAAAAATATATATTCTCTAATATATATATATATATATATATATATATATATATATATATATCACCGAAAAAATATATAAAATATATATAGTATATATTCCTTTATGACGTGAGTCTTGCACGATATATTATATATATATTTTTTGGTCATATATTCTTACTTATCCATTTATCTATTGTTACTAACAGCTTTGCTTGACTTCTTTTGGGTTG
Organism: Medicago ruthenica; assembly: GCA_018208015.1. Taxonomy (NCBI): domain Eukaryota; kingdom Viridiplantae; phylum Streptophyta; class Magnoliopsida; order Fabales; family Fabaceae; genus Medicago; species Medicago ruthenica. Next base: position 143,230 of record WNNG01000503.1, on the reverse strand, counting down.
AGTCTATCCCTTTATGACGTGAGTATATCCCATTAATACAACTCATATAAATAGCTCCATCAGATTTATTTTTGATATTTTTAAAGCTCTAGCAATTTCAGTTACCATATTTTCGTACCTTCTTTTTGCAAATTAGGAGTATTGCTATTATTTAAAGAAATAATAACACCAACGCTCAATGTTTGTTATCCCTAGCAGAGCGCTAGTCATCTCTCTCAGATACTCGTTTATCATACTTTGATACTCCCTAATAACACCAACGTTTATCGTATTTCCAACATCGTGAAAATACTTAAGTGTATTGATGATGATGATGATGCGATGAAGTCGATTATTTTTTAGTCGGATATGCGTGCAATGATTCCCAGTTGATGGAGGTCATGGTGTTATTATGGAGTATCATGGTTTTGATAAATGAGTCTATGGTAGAATTAGATTATATAAAGAACTTGTTAAACTACCAACAAATATCATATGGTAATTGATGGTGGTATTGATACACAACAACCACAATCTGAAGGTGAATATCAGATGATTATTTCTATTATTTTTTTTTTCTGAGGAGGAATTATTTCTATTCTTTATTGCTATGTTTTGTTGTGAGTTCAAGTAAATTGGCTCAATGTGTTAAACTATTTATGTAACGATCAAAATTATGTGTATCATTTTATTACGGATTCAACAACGAAGATTATTTTAGTGGTTTTTTTTTTGGTATATCAATTTGCCTGTTATGAGTACAGATGCATTTCTTTCATTGAAATTTTGGTGCAAAATAACAATTTCTGTGATGCACACACATATATCTAGATTAAAAAGCAAAACATGCCCTAGGATTGTACTATGTATTTCAATTCTTTAAGCTAGCTTAACTTCTCACATAGAGAATTTCCGTGAACTCAAATTTCTTGGAAATTTTGCTTTGGTATCCATCATGATGGTTCAACACTAAAAAGAAAAAGGTCATTTCAACACTACAAAGAAAAAGGTCATAGTACTTAAAATAGCATTCAAGGTCTAACTATCTAATATTTACTTTGAATTAGAGGATTATCATTAGGTTTCTTGTCAAATAAGTTAATAAATGCCTTAAACTATATTAGTGAAAGTAGGTAATTTTGGCACTTATCACTTTGAATTAGGCATAAATTATATTGTTCTGATCAACCTAGTGCAAAGTCAATCTAGTTGAGCTTAAGCCGAGGAGATAGAAGTTTAACCCAGAAGCTCATTAAAAATTATATCCCTTTCACTTTTTGTAAGTAATGTTCCAAACTTACTTTACGATACCGATTTCAGAATTATACTGAATCGTTGCAAGTTATTAAAACGATAAGAATTCCAATTATTGATCTCAAGGACTATATGTTACTATTAATTCACTTTTAAATCACCAAGTCGTACAAAAGTTCTTGTTGCTTTTATTATCACTACATAAAAATAGTAATGATAACTTGGAAATTTCTCAATGAGAAAAATGTCAAGGATGCGTATTTCTTAGATTGGAACCTTGAACTATTAATCTGATATTAAACATAGAATTAGTTGAATGTGTTGTTATAAATTTGCTAGAATTTTCAATCCTAATATCTTAGAAATTGAACCTATAATCTTAAGACAACCCCTAACCTCTTAACAAATTTAAAATTAAGATTAAGCATAAATTTATAGAAAATTATGTTGGTTTCATGTGTTTGCATCCGTCTCTAGACTACAAAGACATGAATATATAATTTCAAACATTCACAAAGTGCACTATGGGTGAACAAAACTCGGACCGGTCTCACAACCCGACTCGACCCGAAAGCAATGAACTGAGTTTGAACGGGTAAAAAAATAAATAGGGACAAAAATAATGGACATGACAAAGACACAATTGAAATATGATTAGGTTTGGGTTACCTGTCCTGTAATATCCCGTTTAAACATGACTTTTAACAGTATCACAGGAATTAAACGAATGGAATGGTGTTATTGTAATTACGAGAGGAAAGGGGTATAAAAGGGGATAAACATGAATTTTCTTCATATTTATCATCCCTCTCTCTCTCTAAGAGCTGATTTCTCTCCCTCTCTCTCTAGAAAATCGCCCCTCACCTTCAACAACCCTTAATCCATCAAACTTCAACCTAAGATCTTGGACTTCAAGCAAGCATGGTTTTGGGAAAAGTTGGAACAAGAGTAAAGTTAAAGAAAAGCAAGAAAGAGCAAGAGATCAAGCTAGGGTTTGAAGCTTAAGGCTAAACCAGCACCAAATCAAGTTTTAGGTGAGCTCCTAGGGGTTTTAGAACCCACTTTGTGAGTTTTTGATGAGTTTTGTTCATTTTGATCAAAGTTGGTAATTGTTACCCTAATCCCTATTGCTTGCAAATTCCTTGTTCAAACTTGTTTTAATCAATCAATTCATAGTTGTAAATCATTCCTTATGATGTTATAGTGCTTGGGTATGCCTTATTATGTCAAAAATGGTGGAAAAATCATGTTTTGAACTAGTATTGAACTGTCAATTTCGCTCGGCGATCGCAGGGCGAGAATACGACGATTTTCACCAAAATTTCCCTGCCTCAAATCGCCCAGCGAAATGCATTTCGCCCAGCGAAAATGGGCAGCATTTTTATGACTTTTTCTGCTTCGTTCTGTGGCCTGTGTACGCGTCAGGCGAGGCTTTTAGTAACCATTTTCAAAGAAAACCTTATTTTATAAGAAAAACACCATTGTGGGCATATCCGAGGGCACATAACATATACGGAATAAAATGAACACGGGATTAGCAACGCATGATGAGTAAGGGATAATAGAATAGATAATCCTAAGACGGCATATGATAACGATATGTCGAATCCTTGATAGGATAATAGAATTTCAGAGTATGAGAATAGGAATTTAATGGTTTGATTCCATTACTTGTGAGTTGTTGACTCTTAAGGAAAAGTATATGACTTGGATAAGTCAAGAACCTATTTTAGGTGAACAAGGTTATAGATGTATTCGGATTAGAATACTAGAGTAATAGGAATGCTTCGGCATTTGAAGTTACAGATAAGATTATAGTGTTGGTTCCCAACAATCATAGGAGGCTTATGAGAACGATAAGCCAAGTATCATAGATTATAGTTTATACGTTATAGGATTGTTTTGATTACAGTAACAGATTATATGTTCATACGTTAAAGTTAAAGAATTAAAGATCAAAGATATTGGCGTGCTTGCACGTTTCACAGTCGTAGGGCGTGTTCATCAGACTCCGGGATTCGCCGGATGGGACTTCTCCGAGAGGGTTGTCCACACGTTTCATAGGGAGTCCGGTGCTAGCCTGATTGTCAGGAGTTTCATCGGGTCATAGGGAGACGTACTTCGGGGTTACTCCACCCGGATGCCCTCCGTAAAATGAACTCAGATTAATTGTTTGTTCAACGCTAACAGCTAACATAAAACTGCTATCGAACTGTGAATATGTTTTATGTTTTATAGTTATAGTCAAAGTTACAGTTACAGTTATAGTCACAGGAAACTCATAGTTATAGTTATAGACAGTTATCAGAAAGTGATCCTAGGTTTCCCCTCGATCACTAAGTTAAAGTTATAGGCAGATTACAGTTATGGTTATAGATAGTCACAGCAAAGGTTATAGGCAGTTTAAGTTATAGTTACAGGAGGACTTATAGTCATAGGCAGATAAAAGACTTGGCGATCATAGGAAATCCCCAAGATTGCCAAGGTAGGCATGGCGACCCTAGGTTCCCTGTGGTTGCCAACAGTTGGTTGGGCTGGAGCTCACTGAGACATTATGTCTCATCCCATTCCTTCTGGTGCAGGTTTACAGGTTAATCAGAGGTTCGTGACGAAGATCTTCATAGAGGTACTGGATGGAGTGCATTTGCTCGTTGTGTACCAGCTCAGGAGCTTTATGGACATTTGTAAAAGTATTGTAACAGTATTGGATTATTGTACAAACGAGTAAACGTGTATTTATTCTGTTGTGATGTAATATTATTATTGAAATTTTTAAATGTATCCAGTATCAGTTTAACGCACATGCTAATATACTAGTTAAAGTTAGTATGGGTGTTACATGTCCGGTCCAAATTTAGTTTGAGGGTTAAGATTTTTGTTATAAATTATTCTATATATTATTTTAGAGGTAGTTTTGCATTCTTTAGGTCTATGTTAAGAGTTTGGTTTGTGTACTATGTTGTGATTGTTTTTTTCTCTTGAATTGGACAGTGACATAACACATACCAAGTTTGTGCATTATTTGATTTTGCTACTTCTTGATCCATTGATTGATGGTTATAAAGTTGTTGTGCCTAGAAGTGTTAAAATCAAAAAATAAAATTAAAATTTAAAATTGATAAAAAAATGTATCATATTATAATAATTTTACTTTTTTTGTCAAATAGTGACTAGAAATCTGTCTTGAGTAAGTGAGGTGTTTGACGTTCGAACACCAACCCTTACATTTATTATTCAATGTCTCTATCAACTGTGTTAAGCTCACATGATATACACTATTTTTTTTTTAATAATGATATGCATTATTTATATGCATCAATCTATGATTTGAGTCTTTCCGCCCCTACAAAAAAAGTCTTTCCTAAAATAAATCTATGATTTTATTCAAAACAAAGAATATATACACACACACCTACAGTTTAGCTTGCTGGGAGATTTACTCAAAAATTCAAAACTCCTTCCCATTATCAATCGTAATATTTATCTCCCCGATTTTCTCCAAAAAGGCACTCAGATATGATTTCATTTCATATATTCTCTAATATATCCTTCAAAAATATATATTCTCTAATATATATATATATATATATATATATATATATATATATATATATATATATATATATATATATATATCACCGAAAAAATATATAAAATATATATAGTATATTCCTTTATGACGTGAGTCTTGCACGATATATTATATATATATTTTTTGGTCATATATTCTTACTTATCCATTTATCTATTGTTACTAACAGCTTTGCTTGACTTCTTTTGGGTTGAGTCTATCCCTTTATGACGTGAGTATATCCCATTAATACAACTCATATAAATAGCTCCATCAGATTTATTTTTGATATTTTTAAAGCTCTAGCAATTTCAGTTACCATATTTTCGTACCTTCTTTTTGCAAATTAGGAGTATTGCTATTATTTAAAGAAATAATAACACCAACGCTCAATGTTTGTTATCCCTAGCAGAGCGCTAGTCATCTCTCTCAGATACTCGTTTATCATACTTTGATACTCCCTAATAACACCAACGTTTATCGTATTTCCAACATCGTGAAAATACTTAAGTGTATTGATGATGATGATGATGCGATGAAGTCGATTATTTTTTAGTCGGATATGCGTGCAATGATTCCCAGTTGATGGAGGTCATGGTGTTATTATGGAGTATCATGGTTTTGATAAATGAGTCTATGGTAGAATTAGATTATATAAAGAACTTGTTAAACTACCAACAAATATCATATGGTAATTGATGGTGGTATTGATACACAACAACCACAATCTGAAGGTGAATATCAGATGATTATTTCTATTCTTTTTTTTTTTCGGAGGAGGAATTATTTCTATTCTTTAGTGCTATGTTTTGTTGTGAGTTCAAGTAAATTGGCTCAATGTGTTAAACTATTTAAGTAACGATCAAAATTATGTGTATCATTTTATTACGGATTCAACAACGAAGATTATTTTAGTGGTTTTTTTTTTTGGTATATCAATTTGCCTGTTATGAGTACAGATATATTTCTTTCATTGAAATTTTGGTGCAAAATAACAATTTCTATGATGCACACACATATATATCTAGATTAAAAAGCAAAACATGCCCTAGGATTGTACTATGTATTTCAATTCTTTAAGCTAGCTTAACTTCTCACTTAGAGAATTTCCGTGAACTCAAATTTCTTGGAAATTTTGCTTTGGTATCCATCATGATGGTTCAACACTAAAAAGAAAAAGGTCATTTCAACACTACAAAGAAAAAGGTCATAGTACTTAAAATAGCATTCAAGGTCTAACTATCTAATATTTACTTTGAATTAGAGGATTATCATTAGGTTTCTTGTCAAATAAGTTAATAAATGCCTTAAACTATATTAGTGAAAGTAGGTAATTTTGGCACTTATCACTTTGAATTAGGCATAAATTGTATTGTTCTGATCAACCTAGTGCAAAGTCAATCTAGTTGAGGTTAAGCCGAGGAGATAGAAGTTTAACCCAGAAGCTCATTAAAAATTATATCCCTTTCACTTTTTGTAAGTAATGTTCCAAACTTACTTTACGATACCGATTTCAGAATTATACTGAATCGTTGCAAGTTATTAAAACGATAAGAATACCAATTATTGATCTCAAGGACTATATGTTACTATTAATTCACTTTTAAATCACCAAGTCGTACAAAAGTTCTTGTTGCTTTTATTATCACTACATAAAAATAGTAATGATAACTTGGAAATTTCTCAATGAGAAAAATGTCAAGGATGCGTATTTCTTAGATTGGAACCTTGAACTATTAATCTGATATTAAACATAGAATTAGTTGAATGTGTTGTTATAAATTTGCTAGAATTTTCAATCCTAATATCTTAGAAATTGAACCTATAATCTTAAGACAACCCCTAACCTCTTAACAAATTTAAAATTAAGATTAAGCATAAATTTATAGAAAATTATGTTGGTTTCATGTGTTTGCATCCGTCTCTAGACTACAAAGACATGAATATTGGACCGTAGATCTCACTATCTAGGACTTGAGACCCTAAAGCCAAGGGTGTGAACCCTTGGAATAAGGCTGGACGTCCTCCAAGAGGGCAGAGGGCCCACTTTACAATCACAAATAGCCCTTTGGGGGCGCCCTCAGCAGCTTACGAGGGCGCCCAAGTCATGGTTTTGGCCCTTTTACGATTTAGGCCCAAAACCATGACCGGGTAGGCCCAAGAAAGGCTACAAATAGTAACCTTGGGATCATTCCCGAGGCATGACCTAAACACAGCACAGAAACCCTAGTTTCTAGAAAGATTGTACTCACAACCAGTACAGTTGACGCCCACCGTGGGGCTACGGTAAAACTGACCTAGCCACCGTCTCCAAGGAAAAACGATCGATCCACGGCCCCTGAAAGTCATCAGAGCGCCGTGTATCCACCTTATTTCCGAGAAGCAACCTCAAAACCTTCGAATCCGCCGCGATTCAACCCTAGACCTACCCCTAACTCCCATCAAACGATTGACCCACATCTGTCCGGAAAACCCTGATCTAAAGCCTGGGATTCGAGGTTTAGGGTGCGAATCTCTGACCACCAGTCATAAGCTTAACATACAAACTCAAACTACCGTCGTCGCCAGCGCGATGCCAGACCCAGCGGCCTTAGAGGCTTTACAACAACAGATCCAGCAGCTTCGCGACCACAACGAAGCCTTGCAAGCAACCATGGAAACCATCCAACAGCAGCAGCACGCCGAAGGAAATGGATCTCAACAAGATGAATCGGTCGACCCCGATCCTCAGCCACTTTCCGCCGAAGTTTGGAACGCGCCAGTGCCAGAAAATTTCAAGCCACCATCTCTTTCCTCCTTCGATGGAAAAAGCGACCCAGTGGAGCATGTGACCGCCTTCAACACTCAAATGGCCGTCATCGGTGCTGCCGATTCTCTCAAGTGCAAGTTATTAGCAGGGACCCTTAAAGACGCCGCCCTGAGGTGGTATATGAACCTGCCTCGATTTTCCGTCGTCAGCTACCAGGATATGACGCGCAAGTTAACGCACCAGTTCTCAGCAAGCCGCCACCGTAAAGTCTCGTCCACCAGCCTTTTCAACGTCCGTCAAGGACCCAACGAGACTCTCCGCGAGTATCTCGCGCGCTACAATGACGCCACCATCAAGGTCATTAACCCAAACCAAGAATTGTTTGTGGGAGCCTTCCAGAACGGTCTCCGCGCTGGCCAGTTCAACGAGTCGTTGGCACAAAAACCAGCAGACTCCATGGAAGAAATCATGTCTAGAGCAGAGTGTTATATAAAGGGGGAAGAAAGCAACGCCGAGAAGAAGGCAAGAGATTCCAGGGAGCGTGCTCCCTACGGATATGATCATCGACGCAATTATTACCCATCCAGTAGCAGAGACCGGGCGCCATACAAACGCCAGGGTCAGGATAGGCGCGCACCCCCCCCAGAATCCTTCACGGGCCTCAACACCCGCCGTGAACAAATCTGGAGGGAGGTTTGCCATTCCAGAATCATCCCTGAGCCTCAGCCGCCGAGAGGAACAATCATGGGGAACGATAAGGATGCCTGGTGCAAATATCACCGCATCAAGGGACACACTACAGACGATTGTATACATCTGAAAAGGGAAATAGAGAAGTTGATTCAGAACGGCAGATTAAGGGGATATGTGAAGGAAGGTAGAGGAGGAGACAGGCGTCCCCCCGAAGACCCCCAGAAAGAAAAAGATGTGGAGAAAGAAGGAGAGCGCCACACCTTGAACACCATATCTGGCGGTTTTGCAGGAGGCGGGGAGTCCAGCACCTCCCGAAAGAAGTATGTCAGACAAATAATGTTGCTTGATGACCACACCAGAAAGGGACCAGAACGCCAGGTGGATATCACTTTCTCAAGTGAAGACCGCGGAGGGGTAATTCCCCACGATGACGATCCCATGGTCATCACCGTCCAAATCTTCAACTGGGATGTCAAGAGAGTACTGATTGATCCCGGCAGTTCTGCGGACATCCTCTATTATTCCGCGTTTGAGAAAATGGGTCTAGACGAGGAGCAGTTGCAGCCTTTTAAAGGGATACTGGCGGGCTTTACAGGGGAACAGGAGCACGTCCGGGGATACGTCACGCTGAAAACAACATTCGGTACAGGTAATAATGCTAAGACCATCAGGATTAGATACTTGGTAGTCAACTCGCCCTGCTCCTACAATGTCATCGTAGGCCGCCCAGCCTTTAACGCCCTCGACGCCTACCTTTCCACCAAATTCCTCGTTATGAAATACCCGCTGGATGATGGGCGGATTGGTACCATTAGAGCAGACCAGCGAGCAGCCCGAGAGTGTTACCACAACAGCTTGAAGATTCAGAAGGAGAAGAAAGGAAGCAGTGACATAAAAGCGCACCGAGTGAACCTCATTGTCTCCAGCCTAGAAGGGGAGATTCATGTCCAGGAAATCAAGAAGGTCGAGGAAGAAAGTACTCCCTTCTTGATACTCCAGTTGAAGTCAGCCAATTCAAGTACTAATGTTGAGGAAGAAGATACGGAGCCCGAGGAGATCGAGAGGGTCGAGGAAGAAAGTACTCCCTTCTTGGTACCCCACTTGAAGCCAGTCAATTCGAGAGCCAATGCTGAGGAAGAAGATGCAGAACACGGTGAGGCCAGGAAGGTTGAGGAAACGAGTACTCCTTTCCTGACGCTCCGCCCAAAGCCGGCCAATCCAATTCTCAGGACCAGGAAGGAAGAAGTAGAATCCGATGAAGTCAAGAAGGAGCTGATACTATAGGCAGAACCAGCTAACCGCAGTACGATGAAAAAGTTGAGCAGAGTGCAGGAAGGAACTCGCCATGACAACTCGAAGGCGAGCTAGAGGGAAGACAAAGCCATTTTAGTTCCTACCGTTTTTTATCTTATAAATTTGCTTTTGTACAGTTAAGTAGTAAAACAGTAAGGGGCACTCTTTTCCCCCCGCAGTAATGGGGGTTTTTAACGAGGCCCCGGTTTATTATTGATGTTATATATATATTGCTTGTTATCTTACTCTCATTGCATTTAGCAGATCGCCATTGCCAAATCTCAAATGAGCTCGCCGTATGATACGTTAACCACAAAGAAAAGGCCACCTAATTCCTTAACCCTAAAATACAGGGCTCTAAGACGTCGTGAGCTTAAAAAGAAATGGCCACCTAATTCCTTAACCCTAAAATACAGGGCTCTAAGACGTCGTGAGCTTAAAAAGAAATGGCCACCTAATTCCTTAACCCTAAAATACAGGGCTCTAAGACGTCGTGAGCTTAAAAAGAAATTGCCACCTAATTCCTTAACCCTAAAAGACAGGGTTCTAAGACGTCGTGAGCTTAAAAAGAGATCGCCGCCTAATTCCTTAACCCCAAAGAGGGCTCTAAGACGTCGCGAGACGAAAATAAGATCGCCGCCAAATTCCTTAACCCCAAAGAGGGCTCTAAGACGTCGCGAGCAGAAAACAAGATCGTCGGGAAACCTTATAAAGGAGCCCTGTAGCATCAAGCGCTAAAAGAAACGCACCTACAACGGTCGACGTCATTACGAAACGAATGTAATCACCACCCAGGAGAGACCTTCCGAAATGCATAAATTTGCAGGAAAATAAAAAGCTTAAAAGCGGAAATGATACATCACGAACATAAAGTCAAGCAGAGTAACGAATTTAAAAGTAGTCAAGGAAGTTAAAATTACAACAAACAAAATTAGGGTTCGTCCACTAGGACGCCATCTACAATAATTTTAAAAGGATCAAGAGCGGAAGTATCAGCGCCAGGATGGAGGAGGGCGAATTGTGCCCTGGCTCTTTCAAAGCCAGCATCAAAGTTCAGAGCCAGCTCGCCCTTCGCTTCAGAAACCTCAGCCATAAGCTGAGCCTCCCTTTCTGCTCCAGCCGCGACATCGTTTTGTAGCTTGGCGATGACACCGTCCTTTCCAGCAAGATCTGCCGCATAACCAATCTTCAGATCGGAGATGCGTTTCTCAAATTCAAGCGTCACCGCCTCCCTAGCCTCCCGCACTTCTTTCTCCCTAGCATTCCCGGCCTCCTCCAACTCTTTCTCCAACGCCCTCACCGTAGCTTGAAGAGCCTCCTCATTCTGCACCACTTCTTCATACTTACGATCCACCGAGTCTATAAGCAACATAGTTCGCAGACAATGGATCCCCATATCCTTCATCATAAAAGGAACAGCGCCATGGCTTCCCGACTCTGCATCTTCAGGATTAAATACCAGCCTCTCCTTCACGTAGGCACCGTAGTCAAAACCTTTGTCCCAGAAAGACGGCACCGAGCTGCTGGTTTTGACGGCGCCAATCAGGGAAGGAGAGGGCGTCTTCTTCCCTTTTTTCTCCGATACCGCCTTCCCTTTATTATCTTTACCGGGTGACCTCCTATCGCGCGGAGCCGCCGGAAGGCTCTCAGCTGGAACTTCGAGCGGGTGATCAGCTTTCCTCTTTGGTTTACGAGTAATAAGTCCCACGGGATCAGTAGTCGCCGTTCCCTCAGCAGCCTTTTTTGCCTTCATCTCTTCGAGATATCTTTTCCTCTCCGCCGCAGTCATGGGCGCCATATCCTCTACAGAAAATAAAGCGAAAAGTCAAGGGACAAGACAATATAAATGCAAAACATAGGCTTGAGAAAGTGAATTTGACTCACGTAAATACTCGTCTAGGCTATCTACGTCCCCTTCCCTGTTCAATAACTCCCAGATGTTCATAGGCAACATCTTGTCCAAAAAGCAGACGACGCCCTGGTCGTACGCGTCCAGCTTCTCATATTCAAAACCCATGATGGACGCCGGAGCACTCGTCCAACAGGTGGGAAACCTCAGCTTACCGTCCACCCATACCGCGGCTGCCTCACAACCGTTTCGCCCCTGAACCTGAAGGAATGTTTGTCTCCAATTTTTGTAATGAGAGGCGTAGGGCGGGAACAGCCTCTGTAACATCCCGCCCAAGACTCGAATAATTATTAATATTGAGACGATGTATTGGAGATGTTTTAAGCAAAGGACAATTTGGTAAATTGTCAGTTATGGGTTATTGATATGACAAGAGTAATATTCCGCTTAAATGTGATGGTTAACAGTGTTAGAAACTTATGAAACAAGCAAGGCGTTTTTGTAATTAAGAGGAATGGCAATCTTGTAATTATTTTGAAGAGGAAAGATTATTAGAATGGGAGCAAGATATTTATCTTGCTATTTTCCCCATTCTTTCTTCTCTCCCCATTCAGCCCTCTTCCTCTCCCTTCCTCCCTACTCTCACGCCTCCTCTCCCTCATCTCCCTCTCCATCAATTCAATTTCTCTTAAAGGAAAATCTAGTGAGGAATCTTGCAAGGCAAGCTTAGTAGAGAAAGAAAAGAAGAACAAGAAAGTATCAAGATAGGAGCTAGAGCTTTAGTTCTCAAGCTTGGGGTTTGATGATTAGAGACAAGGCAAGGAGCAAAGCTAGTAATCAAAGTGAGTTCCATAGGGTTGTATAACCTATTTGAGTAGCTTTAGCATATTTTACAAGTTGAATCAAGTTAGAGAATTTGTGCCTAATCCCTTGTATACTTATTCCTTGCTTAAGCCTGTTATTATCTATCCTTATGCCTTGCAAAATTCATTCCCATAAGCTGTTTTGATGATTGGGGATGTTTGGATTAGCTTAGGAAGTGAAATTTTGAGTGCTGCTGAAGCCAAAATCGTGCTCCGATTTCTGGGCATCGGGCTACGATTTTATGCCCTGTTTTTCCTGAAACTTTCGAAAAATATCGTGCTCCGATTTTCACAAATCGTGCTACGATATTGGCTTTCCTCAGCTTTATGTTTGAGAGCTTTAGCTTGGTTTTTGGGTAGGAAGAAGGATAGGCATGGCCTTAGGAGATGTATACTTATACTCCTAAGTCATATAGACATAAAGAGGGATTAGCAATGGGATCATAACCTTGTAAAGAAATCCCTATATTCATTTAAGTTCATGTAGATCAAGAATGATACAATGACTAAGCCTAGAACCTTTATAGGTTAAGCACTTATGAATGACCACTTAAGTAATAAGATTATGATACGGATGATTACCTAAAGAAGAAGAGCAAGTTAAGAACCTACTTATAGGTTAGATATTTAAGAATGATTACATAAGAATGCATTAGATATGCACAAGATTACGAACGTATAAGATACGTATATGAACTTAAGTTAAGAGTTTAATGACAAAGAATATGTTAAACGTGTTCATCAGACTCCGGATTATGCCGGATGGGATTTCTCCGAAAGGGCTATCCACACGTAATTTATAAGACGATGTTAAACGTGTTCATCAGACTCCGGGATTCGCCGGATGGGACTCTTCCGAGAGGATTGTCCACACGTATGTTAAAAGATTTAAGCATGTCCAGCAGGCTCCGGGTTTCGCCGGATGGGACTTCTCCGAGAGGGTTGTCTACATGCAAGATGTGTCCAGCAGGCTCCGGATTATGCCGGATGGGGCTTCACCGAGAGGGTTGCCTACACAAAGATAAGAGGAGTCCGGTGTTAGCCTGATATGATAGGAATTTCACCGGTATGATGGGAGATGTACTTCGGGGTTACTCCACCCGGATGCACTCCGTAAAATGAACCAAGATAATGCATTGTTTGTTCAACCCTAACTTCTAACTTTATGATATGTAAAGATGAATACGAATATGAAATGAATACGTATACTTTATATGCAATACGAGACATGATGATTAGTTCCTAGTGAGCGAGATGTGATCATAGGATGTCCCCAAGGTCACTCCGTATAAGTCTAAGATTAAGAATGGAATGTGAATATGCTTACGCATTATGTACTAAAAGTTAAGACAAAGACAAGTAGTCATTAGACATCAGCAAGTGATCATAGACTTCCCCTCGATCACTACGCATAAGATTATGAACATGAAAAGTATAAGAAAGATAAAGATATGAAGCGATCCTAGGTCTTCCCCTTGATCGCGAAATAGTAAAGATAAGACTTGGCGATCGTAGTTTTCCCCAAGATTGCCGAGGTAGGCACGGCGACCCTAGGTTCCCCGAGGTTGCCAACAGTAGGTAGGGTAGGAGCTCACTGAGACATTATGTCTCATCCCTATCCTTCTGGTGCAGGTTTCAGGTTACCAAGTGGTTTTCGGATGAAGATCTTCAGGAAGACGCTGGATGGAGTGCAGATGCTCGTCAAGGCAAGCTCAGGAGGTTGACAGATTTGTATATGTATATGAAATTGTATTTTGTGATATTTGGATATTTATGTAAACGAGCAAATTGTACTCATTCAGTGACTTGTACATTTATTAATTATTGTAAATTTTAATGTATCCGATATCAGATTAATACGCATGCTAAATATTCTAGATAATTTAGTATGGGTGTTACAATTGGTATCAGAGCAGGTCGATTCAGACCGTGCCTTGGGTCATTAAAGTTTCAATAAAAGTAGTGGGACCATTGGGTTCCGGGCATTGTTCTAAAGGTCACATCTAGTTGAGCCTGATCAACTCAATCTAGTATATGACAGTTAGGATAAATGTCTGAGAGCTGAATGTGACCAAGGAGGAATGAAGTGTATGAAAGACGAAGATTAAGGTGTCGGATTTAGCGAAGAAGTAATCAACGCCAGATGGTGGCCATCAAACTGTAAAGAGACGAAGCCTGATAGTGGCAAGGTCTTAGAGACATAAAGGATATTTAACATTGAGGTGAAGCGCCTCAACCCAGTTGGACGCATCGTTGGACGATGCCTCATCTGCGGAAGACATAAGGATTAAGGAATCATGGAATGCTCTAAGAAATGACGTAGAACCTTGACGAGAGCCGCAGTTTGAGAAGTTAAAGTGAAGTGTGGACTAAGTAACGATTCTAGGTATAGAATTAAGGAATTGCAGTACCAAACCTAGAGAAATGAAATGATGAATTACCGGACAGTTAAGAGAAATAATTACGGATTACGTGAGTTATTGGACGGATGAAGTTAACCACTCAAGTGTGGTCTTTGAGCGTGGATCACAAGTAAATTTAACCTCATCAGATCAGCCGCACCTTCCGAACCATAGATGCTAGATTTGGGAATTAAGAAGAGAAGATGGATGAAAAGTGATGATAATAAGATATGTGTATGTCAAAGCGTGAATCAGATATTCGGATGTGTCCTAATAGTAAGAAGATTAGAAATAAGCTAAGCTATATTAGAATTTAGTGTACTAATGGACGAATTAAGTTGAACACCCTTGATTGGATGAACCGTATTGAATTTCCTCGATTGGTTGGAGAATGCAAGTTTAAGATAACACAAGAGTAAAGTAGACCAGTTTTAAAGGATAATTGGAATCTTAGCCGAAAACATTATATGATATTTATTATATGGAAGATCGTCCTTTATATGAAATGTTAAGATTGTGATTAGAGTAACGGCGTTATATGTTTCTAACCGAAGAGTTTTCTTTCACGAATATTCAAGAAGCTGAAAGAAGATCACCCCGTGTAGATAAGTCTTGAGGACGGTAATAAAGTATAGACTTCTGGCTGTTCAACTATATGCAAAATTACTCGGATGTTAAGAATCGAGCTTTGGATTGTGAACCCAGTAACAAGTGACTGGAGGAATCCAATAGATTATGGTAATGTGCAAAAGTTTAAGATCGTCTGAGCGGACACTCGAAGAGACGTAACTTATGTCTGGGCGTTCAAGAGAACCGGTAAGAGATTGAATTTGTTTTTAGACGGGTTGCTTCCGAAGGAATTTGAAGAGCAACTTAAGGAACATGATAGAGCTAAGGAGACCGAAGTTGTTCCGGAAAGGTTATGGATATGAAATCATTACGGATAAAGAAAGAGTGAATAGTAACAAGACTCAAATGAAAGATATGAACCTTCAAAAGCTTTAAGTGTCTTTAGAAGTTGCCATGAACGGATGTACATGAATTTTAACTGCCTCAGATATATTTCCAGTTGGGTTACCGCAATGTTTAATGATTATACATAAAAAGCTGACCAAGAGAAATGGTAACGTTAGACAAATTTGTTGCAGTAATTACAAAGTGATAGAGTAAAAGGATTGGTCGACGGAATTTTATGTGACAATAGTGAAGTCTTCCTCCGATGCTAACTCGAGTGTTATAATCAGAGTGGCGCAGCGGAGTGGTAATCCAAGAATGATATAATGATCAACGCTAAGCTGAGGCTTAAAGTATGAGAAGACGTTAAGTGTTTAATTCCTATTATACGGGATAGTAGTAAGTATAAGCGATTTGGATATATCATGAGCTCTAATGGAAAGTTATGGAAGTTAAGTTGATGAATACCTTAAACCTCGAAGTCTTTGAGGAATGAAATACTTGAATTTGAGGCTTTGATTAGAAACGACAATGCAGTGGCGAGTAAGTTTAATTCCATGTTGTAACCATGTCATGTTAACCTATATTAGCCGAAGATTTCGGAAGTTTTGAACTTAATGTTCACCAGTAAAGGAAGGAGAGCTTTTACGTAGATTAAAAGTTATTTGTAGTCCATGGTAAAGGGCTGCGTAATTTTATGTTATGACTAAAGGATTAAGGACTGAGTGTGCTTTTGGGTAGCAATTGAGTAGAGTTTTTCCGTTGGAATTAAGGATTTTGAATTCGACGTCCTGGACGAGAAATAAGTTTGTGAAACCGGTGATTTGTAACCATAATTTGCATTATAGGTTGTTGTATACTTAAGAATAAACATGAGTAACATTGGCGGGGCAAACCTGGCAAGCCAGTTGAAAGGCAAATCCCGGATGTTGCGAAAAGAGTTACGAGTAAGAAAGATTTCCCAATTGATGTGGTAGTGTCACAAATATGTTAAGACTAAGAATGATGTTCCGTTAGTCGGACAAAGATGAGGTAATGTAAAGTGTACACATGCTCGCACATGTATGTAAGATATATGCTATGATATATATAATATATAATGATCTGTGAGGCGACTTAAGCCACTCATCACTTGGACTAAACTTCTATGAGTTTGGGATTATCGGTGTAGAAAACATTTATGTTACGACAAGAAAACGAGAATAAGTTGTGGCAAGAACGATGGGAGATTGGCAAACTCCTAGTATGAATAATGATTTCTAAGTTATTGAGATAGGTAACGACATGAATCCATCAAATTAGAACGCGGGTAATCAGTAAGATTTCGCGAGCCCTTGAGGAATTCCGTAGTGGAAGCAATGATTAAGATTATGGAAAGTAATACACCAAGATGCCTCCTCTTTGTATTTGTATAGGGGAGGTAGTGCGATAGTTTTACTCTCATTAAAGAATGGTATAATTATGGAAAAATCATATATGTAAGATGTCGATGTATAAGGCGAAGATCGAATATAAGAATTCAATGGAATCGTTGAGGATAATAAGAACGACCAATGTCGTCAAGGTAAGATTATGCGGACTATGATGAGATTATAATATTCAGCACAAGTGTTAAGATCGGATAGCGCTAGTTTGGGTTTGCAAGAAGTGTATAAACAAGGGTATGGTCAACAAGTTGGATGCGATGGTTCGGATAACCTCATATTCTGCTATGCAAGGATTGTGTGATGCACATCAAGTATTTCAGTTAACGAAAAGATTGTCGGATACATTCGACTTATAGAGTTGGAATCTAAGGGATTCTGATAAGTAAGAAGAACTGGAGTTTTGGCTAATGAAGGAAGTAGTAAGTGAGATTAATTCATGTATGATAGTGGATTCTAAATTTCGAGGACGAAATTTCCTTAAGGGGGGTAGATTGTAACATCCCGCCCAAGACTCGAATAATTATTAATATTGAGACGATGTATTGGAGATGTTTTAAGCAAAGGACAATTTGGTAAATTGTCAGTTATGGGTTATTGATATGACAAGAGTAATATTCCGCTTAAATGTGATGGTTAACAGTGTTAGAAACTTATGAAACAAGCAAGGCGTTTTTGTAATTAAGAGGAATGGCAATCTTGTAATTATTTTGAAGAGGAAAGATTATTAGAATGGGAGCAAGATATTTATCTTGCTATTTTCCCCATTCTTTCTTCTCTCCCCATTCAGCCCTCTTCCTCTCCCTTCCTCCCTACTCTCACGCCTCCTCTCCCTCATCTCCCTCTCCATCAATTCAATTTCTCTTAAAGGAAAATCTAGTGAGGAATCTTGCAAGGCAAGCTTAGTAGAGAAAGAAAAGAAGAACAAGAAAGTATCAAGAGAGGAGCTAGAGCTTTAGTTCTCAAGCTTGGGGTTTGATGATTAGAGACAAGGCAAGGAGCAAAGCTAGTAATCAAAGTGAGTTCCATAGGGTTGTATAACCTATTTGAGTAGCTTTAGCATATTTTACAAGTTGAATCAAGTTAGAGAATTTGTGCCTAATCCCTTGTATACTTATTCCTTGCTTAAGCCTGTTATTATCTATCCTTATGCCTTGCAAAATTCATTCCCATAAGCTGTTTTGATGATTGGGGATGTTTGGATTAGCTTAGGAAGTGAAATTTTGAGTGCTGCTGAAGCCAAAATCGTGCTCCGATTTCTGGGCATCGGGCTACGATTTTATGCCCTGTTTTTCCTGAAACTTTCGAAAAATATCGTGCTCCGATTTTCACAAATCGTGCTACGATATTGGCTTTCCTCAGCTTTATGTTTGAGAGCTTTAGCTTGGTTTTTGGGTAGGAAGAAGGATAGGCATGGCCTTAGGAGATGTATACTTATACTCCTAAGTCATATAGACATAAAGAGGGATTAGCAATGGGATCATAACCTTGTAAAGAAATCCCTATATTCATTTAAGTTCATGTAGATCAAGAATGATACAATGACTAAGCCTAGAACCTTTATAGGTTAAGCACTTATGAATGACCACTTAAGTAATAAGATTATGATACGGATGATTACCTAAAGAAGAAGAGCAAGTTAAGAACCTACTTATAGGTTAGATATTTAAGAATGATTACATAAGAATGCATTAGATATGCACAAGATTACGAACGTATAAGATACGTATATGAACTTAAGTTAAGAGTTTAATGACAAAGAATATGTTAAACGTGTTCATCAGACTCCGGATTATGCCGGATGGGATTTCTCCGAAAGGGCTATCCACACGTAATTTATAAGACGATGTTAAACGTGTTCATCAGACTCCGGGATTCGCCGGATGGGACTCTTCCGAGAGGATTGTCCACACGTATGTTAAAAGATTTAAGCATGTCCAGCAGGCTCCGGGTTTCGCCGGATGGGACTTCTCCGAGAGGGTTGTCTACATGCAAGATGTGTCCAGCAGGCTCCGGATTATGCCGGATGGGGCTTCACCGAGAGGGTTGCCTACACAAAGATAAGAGGAGTCCGGTGTTAGCCTGATATGATAGGAATTTCACCGGTATGATGGGAGATGTACTTCGGGGTTACTCCACCCGGATGCACTCCGTAAAATGAACCAAGATAATGCATTGTTTGTTCAACCCTAACTTCTAACTTTATGATATGTAAAGATGAATACGAATATGAAATGAATACGTATACTTTATATGCAATACGAGACATGATGATTAGTTCCTAGTGAGCGAGATGTGATCATAGGATGTCCCCAAGGTCACTCCGTATAAGTCTAAGATTAAGAATGGAATGTGAATATGCTTACGCATTATGTACTAAAAGTTAAGACAAAGACAAGTAGTCATTAGACATCAGCAAGTGATCATAGACTTCCCCTCGATCACTACGCATAAGATTATGAACATGAAAAGTATAAGAAAGATAAAGATATGAAGCGATCCTAGGTCTTCCCCTTGATCGCGAAATAGTAAAGATAAGACTTGGCGATCGTAGTTTTCCCCAAGATTGCCGAGGTAGGCACGGCGACCCTAGGTTCCCTGAGGTTGCCAACAGTAGGTAGGGTAGGAGCTCACTGAGACATTATGTCTCATCCCTATCCTTCTGGTGCAGGTTTCAGGTTACCAAGTGGTTTTCGGATGAAGATCTTCAGGAAGACGCTGGATGGAGTGCAGATGCTCGTCAAGGCAAGCTCAGGAGGTTGACAGATTTGTATATGTATATGAAATTGTATTTTGTGATATTTGGATATTTATGTAAACGAGTAAATTGTACTCATTCAGTGACTTGTACATTTATTAATTATTGTAAATTTTAATGTATCCGATATCAGATTAATACGCATGCTAAATATTCTAGATAATTTAGTATGGGTGTTACAGCCTCTTACCAGGGTGCGCGCTGACAGACACCCAAGACTGCTTATCCACCCCCTTCGTGCCATAGAAAGTAAAGAAGGATCCAACCGAGGGCTGGAAGCCCAATCCCTCACAAAGAATCTCAAAGGCGCGGATAAAAGCCCAGCTATTCGGCTGCAGCTGAGAAGGCGCGACATTGAGACAGTTGAGTATCTCAACTTCAAAGGGCGTGAAGGGATACTTCACCCCCAGATCTTCAAAAACGGCGGTGTACATATGGAACATCTCACTCTTCAAACTCTTCGGCCTCTGTGCGCACACTTTCTCGCCCGGGCGACAAGGTTCCAAAACCACGTCCTCCTCAAATCCCGTAGAAGACACGTGCAGCTTACTCCGGAAAAACGCCACCCGTTGGGAGTCCAAGTACACAGACTCAGAACGAAACACCTCGTCGGCAAAACTCTCTTGTTCTGAATCACTAGAAGACGCCATGTAACAAATTCCCTTCCTACAGAACGGACCTGGGCGAACAGAACGAACAATAGAGTCAGATGAATCCCCACTAATACTTCCCACTTCACCCCTGTCCAAACCACTCGGAGACTCCGTCACAAGGGAGTGGCCGTAGTAGGCCTTATCAAACACCACCCAATCCATGGTCCCATCTGAGCGTTTCGCATGCCTAACGCTCTCCCCCCACAACCTACACCTCTCCTCCGAATTAGCTGGGGATAACTCCCTACCCGCCGCATCGCACTCTCTAATCCTCACCATACTAATGATGTTAAAGTAAAAAGAACGAGATCAAGTAAGGGTACCTGGATCTAGACAAATGGAGGGCTTGAGAAGCGAACGAGTACTCCGGACGATCCGTAAAACAGTAAGCACAGAACTCCACGAACACCGCAATCGCTTGAACGAGAAAAAGAAAACGAGTCGGAAGGAAAAGACGGAGATAAAGGAGGAGAAAAAGATAAGGGAAATCTGAAAGTACAAGGATAAAGTAGATCTGTTTCAGTTTAAAGTGAAAAAGCCTGGGGAAACGCGCAGATGACGTCACTTAAGTTGGCACGATTTCCGAGAACCGCTACGATTCGGACACGTCAGCGAGAGCGAACGGTCGCCTCACGCCAGCCGTCGGATCCCAGTAAGAGGCGTCCTCAACACGTAGTCCAAAGGACGCGGCGAGCTACACGCAGATTAACCACTTCGCCTTGTACCAAGACTTGTGCTTGTTGGGCTACCATAAATATTCTTGTTTGGCTAGCGCCCACACTCTCGAAGGGTTATTGCCGCCCACTAAGGTACTCGAAACGAAACGTGGAGCTAGTACCCATGTTGGGCTAGTATCCGTGTTAGGCTAGTACCCACGCAGGGTTTAAACACCCATGTGGTTTAGTGCCCACGCATAGTTTAAACACCCATGATGGCTAGCACTCACTGGGCAAGCATCCATGTTGGGCTAGTACTCATAAAATTTTTTCATATGGCTTCGTGACTAGTAAGCCCCACCTGCTGGACAAAAGGTCATAGACAAATCCCCCGTAAACAGTTTAATCACTTCGCCTTGTACCAAGACTCGTGCTTGTTGGACTGTGGACCGTAGATCTCACTATCTAGGACTTGAGACCCTAAAGCCAAGGGTGTGAACCCTTGGAATAAGGCTGGACGTCCTCCAAGAGGGCACAGGGCCCACTTTACAATCACAAATAGCCCTTTGGGGGCGCCCTCAGCAGCTTACGAGGGCGCCCAAGTCATGGTTTTGGCCCTTTTACGATTTAGGCCCAAAACCATGACCGGGTAGGCCCAAGAAAGGCTACAAATAGTAACCTTGGGATCATTCCCGAGGCATGACCTAAACACAGCACAGAAACCCTAGTTTCTAGAAAGATTGTACTCACAGGCAGTACAAATATATAATTTCAAACATTCACAAAGTGCACTATGGGTGAACAAAACTCGGACCGGTCTCACAACCCGACTCGACCCGAAAGCAATGAACTGAGTTTGAACGGGTAAAAAAATAAATAGGGACAAAAATAATGGACATGACAAAGACACAATTGAAATATGATTAGGTTTGGGTTACCTGTCCGGTCCAAATTTAGTTTGAGGGTTAAGATTTTTGTTATAAATTATTCTATATATTATTTTAGAGCACTCACACTCTATAATACCCTTTCATACATAGACTCACATTTTATAATTCATGAAGGTAGTTTTGCATTCTTTAGGTCTATGTTAAGAGTTTGGTTTGTGTACTATGTTGTGATTGTTTATTTCTCTTGAATTGGACAGTGACATAACACATACCAAGTTTGTGCATTATTTGATTTTGCTACTTCTTGATCCATTGATTGATGGTTATAAAGTTGTTGTGCCTAGAAGTGTTAAAATCAAAAAATAAAATTAAAATTTAAAATTGATAAAAAAATGTATCATATTATAATAATTTTACTTTTTTTGTCAAATAGTGACTAGAAATCTGTCTTGAGTAAGTGAGGTGTTTGACGTTCGAACACCAACCCTTACATTTATTATTCAATGTCTCTATCAACTATGTTAAGCTCACATGATATACACTATTTTTTTTTAATAATGATATGCATTATTTATATGCATCAATCTATGATTTGAGTCTTTCCGCCCCTACAAAAAAAGTCTTTCCTAAAATAAATACACACACACACCTACAGTTTAGCTTGCTGGGAGATTTACTCAAAAATTCAAAACTCCTTCCCATTATCAATCGTAATATTTATCTCCCCGATTTTCTCCAAAAAGGCACTCAGATATGATTTCATTTCATATATTCTCTAATATATCCTTCAAAAATATATATTCTCTAATATATATATATATATATATATATATATATATATATATATATATATCACCGAAAAAATATATAAAATATATATAGTATATTCCTTTATGACGTGAGTCTTGCACGATATATTATATATATATTTTTTGGTCATATATTCTTACTTATCCATTTATCTATTGTTACTAACAGCTTTGCTTGACTTCTTTTGGGTTGAGTCTATCCCTTTATGACGTGAGTATATCCCATTAATACAACTCATATAAATAGCTCCATCAGATTTATTTTTGATATTTTTAAAGCTCTAGCAATTTCAGTTACCATATTTTCGTACCTTCTTTTTGCAAATTAGGAGTATTGCTATTATTTAAAGAAATAATAACACCAACGCTCAATGTTTGTTATCCCTAGCAGAGCGCTAGTCATCTCTCTCAGATACTCGTTTATCATACTTTGATACTCCCTAATAACACCAACGTTTATCGTATTTCCAACATCGTGAAAATACTTAAGTGTATTGATGATGATGATGATGCGATGAAGTCGATTATTTTTTAGTCGGATATGCGTGCAATGATTCCCAGTTGATGGAGGTCATGGTGTTATTATGGAGTATCATGGTTTTGATAAATGAGTCTATGGTAGAATTAGATTATATAAAGAACTTGTTAAACTACCAACAAATATCATATGGTAATTGATGGTGGTATTGATACACAACAACCACAATCTGAAGGTGAATATCAGATGATTATTTCTATTCTTTTTTTTTTCGGAGGAGGAATTATTTCTATTCTTTAGTGCTATGTTTTGTTGTGAGTTCAAGTAAATTGGCTCAATGTGTTAAACTATTTAAGTAACGATCAAAATTATGTGTATCATTTTATTACGGATTCAACAACGAAGATTATTTTAGTGGTTTTTTTTTTTGGTATATCAATTTGCCTGTTATGAGTACAAATATATTTCTTTCATTGAAATTTTGGTGCAAAATAACAATTTCTGTGATGCACACACATATATCTAGATTAAAAAGTAAAACATGCCCTAGGATTGTACTATGTATTTCAATTCTTTAAGCTAGCTTAACTTCTCACTTAGAGAATTTCCCTGAACTCAAATTTCTTGGAAATTTTGCTTTGGTATCCATCATGATGGTTCAACACTAAAAAGAAAAAGGTCATTTCAACACTACAAAGAAAAAGGTCATAGTACTTAAAATAGCATTCAAGGTCTAACTATCTAATATTTACTTTGAATTAGAGGATTATCATTAGGTTTCTTGTCAAATAAGTTAATAAATGCCTTAAACTATATTAGTGAAAGTAGGTAATTTTGGCACTTATCACTTTGAATTAGGCATAAATTATATTGTTCTGATCAACCTAGTGCAAAGTCAATCTAGTTGAGGTTAAGCCGAGGAGATAGAAGTTTAACCCAGAAGCTCATTAAAAATTATATCCCTTTCACTTTTTGTAAGTAATGTTCCAAACTTACTTTACGATACCGATTTCAGAATTATACTGAATCGTTGCAAGTTATTAAAACGATAAGAATACCAATTATTGATCTCAAGGACTATATGTTACTATTAATTCACTTTTAAATCACCAAGTCGTACAAAAGTTCTTGTTGCTTTTATTATCACTACATAAAAATAGTAATGATAACTTGGAAATTTCTCAATGAGAAAAATGTCAAGGATGCGTATTTCTTAGATTGGAACCTTGAACTATTAATCTGATATTAAACATAGAATTAGTTGAATGTGTTGTTATAAATTTGCTAGAATTTTCAATCCTAATATCTTAGAAATTGAACCTATAATCTTAAGACAACCCCTAACCTCTTAACAAATTTAAAATTAAGATTAAGCATAAATTTATAGAAAATTATGTTGGTTTCATGTGTTTGCATCCGTCTCTAGACTACAAAGACATGAATATATAATTTCAAACATTCACAAAGTGCACTATGGGTGAACAAAACTCGGACCGGTCTCACAACCCGACTCGACCCGAAAGCAATGAACTGAGTTTGAACGGGTAAAAAAATAAATAGGGACAAAAATAATGGACATGACAAAGACACAATTGAAATATGATTAGGTTTGGGTTACCTGTCCGGTCCAAATTTAGTTTGAGGGTTAAGATTTTTGTTATAAATTATTCTATATATTATTTTAGAGCACTCACACTCTATAATACCCTTTCATACATAGACTCGCATTTTATAATTCATGAAGGTAGTTTTGCATTCTTTAGGTCTATGTTAAGAGTTTGGTTTGTGTACTATGTTGTGATTGTTTTTTTCTCTTGAATTGGACAGTGACATAACACATACCAAGTTTGTGCATTATTTGATTTTGCTACTTCTTGATCCATTGATTGATGGTTATAAAGTTGTTGTGCCTAGAAGTGTTAAAATCAAAAAATAAAATTAAAATTTAAAATTGATAAAAAAATGTATCATATTATAATAATTTTACTTTTTTTGTCAAATAGTGACTAGAAATCTGTCTTGAGTAAGTGAGGTGTTTGACGTTCGAACACCAACCCTTACATTTATTATTCAATGTCTCTATCAACTGTGTTAAGCTCACATGATATACACTATTTTTTTTTTAATAATGATATGCATTATTTATATGCATCAATCTATGATTTGAGTCTTTCCGCCCCTACAAAAAAAGTCTTTCCTAAAATAAATCTATGATTTTATTCAAAACAAAGAATATATATACACACACACCTACAGTTTAGCTTGCCGGGAGATTTACTCAAAAATTCAAAACTCCTTCCCATTATCAATCGTAATATTTATCTCTCCGATTTTCTCCAAAAAGGCACTCAGATATGATTTCATTTCATATATTCTCTAATATATCCTTCAAAAATATATATTCTCTAATATATATATATATATATATATATATATATATATATATATATATATATCACCGAAAAAATATATAAAATATATATAGTATATTCCTTTATGACGTGAGTCTTGCACGATATATTATATATATATTTTTTGGTCATATACTCTTACTTATCCATTTATCTATTGTTACTAACAGCTTTGCTTGACTTCTTTTGGGTTGAGTCTATCCCTTTATGACGTGAGTATATCCCATTAATACCACTAATATAAGTAGTCCCATCAGATTTAGGTTTGTTATTTTTAAAGCTAGCCCCAGCAATTTCAGTTTGCCCAAGCAGAGCGCTAGCCATCTCTCTCAGATACTCGTTTATCATACTTTGATACTCCATAATAACACCAACGTTTATCGTATTTCCAACATCGTGAAAATACTTAAGTGTATTGATGATGATGATGCGATGAAGTCGATTATTTTTTAGTCGGATATGCGTGCAATGATTCCCAGTTGATGGAGGTCATGGTATTATTATGGAGTATCATGGTTTTGATAAATGAGTCTATGGTAGAATTAGATTATATAAAGAACTTGTTAAACTACCAACAAATATCATATGGTAATTGATGGTGGTATTGATACACAACAACCACAATCTGAAGGTGAATATCAGATGATTATTTCTATTCTTTTTTTTTTCGGAGGAGGAATTATTTCTATTCTTTAGTGCTATGTTTTCTTGTGAGTTCAAGTAAATTGGCTCAATGTGTTAAACTATTTAAGTAACGATCAAAATTATGTGTATCATTTTATTACGGATTCAACAACGAAGATTATTTTAGTGGTTTTTTTTTTTGGTATATCAATTTGCCTGTTATGAGTACAAATATATTTCTTTCATTGAAATTTTGGTGCAAAATAACAATTTCTGTGATGCACACACATATATCTAGATTAAAAAGTAAAACATGCCCTAGGATTGTACTATGTATTTCAATTCTTTAAGCTAGCTTAACTTCTCACTTAGAGAATTTCCCTGAACTCAAATTTCTTGGAAATTTTGCTTTGGTATCCATCATGATGGTTCAACACTAAAAAGAAAAAGGTCATTTCAACACTACAAAGAAAAAGGTCATAGTACTTAAAATAGCATTCAAGGTCTAACTATCTAATATTTACTTTGAATTAGAGGATTATCATTAGGTTTCTTGTCAAATAAGTTAATAAATGCCTTTAGTGAAAGTAGGTAATTTTGGCACTTATCACTTTGAATTAGGCATAAATTATATTGTTCTGATCAACCTAGTGCAAAGTCAATCTAGTTGAGGTTAAGCCGAGGAGATAGAAGTTTAACCCAGAAGCTCATTAAAAATTATATCCCTTTCACTTTTTGTAAGTAATGTTCCAAACTTACTTTACGATACCGATTTCAGAATTATAATGAATCGTTGCAAGTTATTAAAACAATAAGAATACCAATTATTGATCTCAAGGACTATATGTTACTATTAATTCACTTTTAAATCACCAAGTCGTACAAAAGTTCTTGTTGCTTTTATTATCACTACATAAAAATAGTAATGATAACTTGGAAATTTCTCAATGAGAAAAATGTCAAGGATGCGTATTTCTTAGATTGGAACCTTGAACTATTAATCTGATATTAAACATAGAATTAGTTGAATGTGTTGTTATAAATTTGCTAGAATTTTCAATCCTAATATCTTAGAAATTGAACCTATAATCTTAAGACAACCCCTAACCTCTTAACAAATTTAAAATTAAGATTAAGCATAAATTTATAGAAAATTATGTTGGTTTCATGTGTTTGAATCCGTCTCTAGACTACAAAGACATGAATATATAATTTCAAACATTCACAAAGTGCACTATGGGTGAACAAAACTCGGACCGGTCTCACAACCCGACTCGACCCGAAAGCAATGAACTGAATTTGAACGGAATGAACTGAGTTTGAACGGGTAAAAAAATAAATAGGGACAAAAATAATGGACATGACAAAGACACAATTGAAATATGATTAGGTTTGGGTTACCTGTCCGGTCCAAATTTAGTTTGAGGGTTAAGATTTTTGTTATAAATTATTCTATATATTATTTTAGAGCACTCACACTCTATAATACCCTTTCATACATAGACTCGCCTTTTATAATTCATGAAGGTAGTTTTGCATTCTTTAGGTCTATGTTAAGAGTTTGGTTTGTGTACTATGTTGTGATTGTTTTTTTCTCTTGAATTGGACAGTGACATAACACATACCAAGTTTGTGCATTATTTGATTTTGCTACTTCTTGATCCATTGATTGATGGTTATAAAGTTGTTGTGCCTAGAAGTGTTAAAATCAAAAAATAAAATTAAAATTTAAAATTGATAAAAAAATGTATCATATTATAATAATTTTACTTTTTTTGTCAAATAGTGACTAGAAATCTGTCTTGAGTAAGTGAGGTGTTTGACGTTCGAACACCAACCCTTACATTTATTATTCAATGTCTCTATCAACTGTGTTAAGCTCACATGATATACACTATTTTTTTTTAATAATGATATGCATTATTTATATGCATCAATCTATGATTTGAGTCTTTCCGCCCCTACAAAAAAAGTCTTTCCTAAAATAAATCTATGATTTTATTCAAAACAAAGAATATATATACACACACACACCTACAGTTTAGCTTGCTGGGAGATTGTAACATCCCGCCTAAGACTCGAATATTTATTAATATTGAGACGATGTATCAGAAATATTTTAAGCAAAGGGAAATTTGGTAAATTGTCAGTTAATGGGTTTATTTATATGGCAAGTGTAATATTCCGCTTATAAGTATCGATTATTAGTATTGGAACCT
The DNA here is from genome assembly GCA_018208015.1 of Medicago ruthenica. Lineage (NCBI taxonomy): Eukaryota > Viridiplantae > Streptophyta > Magnoliopsida > Fabales > Fabaceae > Medicago > Medicago ruthenica. The sequence goes on along the minus strand of WNNG01000503.1, from coordinate 114,701 downwards.
GATGAAGCAAGCATGGCAAGTTAGTAATTAAGTGGAATGGCATTTTTGTGAATATTTGAAAAGAGGAGATTGTTTAAGAAAGAAACAAGATATTTCTTGTTGTCTTTATCTTCATTTCACTCTTCCAAAAATCAGCATTTTTCCTCTCCCTTTCTCCCTCAATTACGCGCCCTCATCTCTCCTTCACACACTCATCAACTTCATTCCAATTCATGTGAGAAAGAGCATGCTAGCATGCTTGTGTGGAAAGCTAGTACAAGAGAAAGAAAAGGAGAAACAAGGAAGAATAAAGAGAAGAGGTAGACTCAAGCTTGGGGTTTGGGGATTAGAGACATGGCAAGGAGCAAAGCTAGCAATCAAGGTGAGCTCCCTAGGGGTTATAGAACCCACTTTGATGAATTTTCATGAGTAGTTAGCACTTGAGCAAAGTTTACAATTTTAGTACCCTAATTATATGTTATGAGTAATCCTAGATCATTACATGTTGTGATATGTTAATATGCATTATAAATGATCCTTTAAAGTTGTATGATGCTTGGGCATGATTGGATAGACCAAAAATGGTGGAAAACATGTTTTGAACTAGCCCTATGCTGTCCAACTGCAGGTAAAATCGTGTCACGATTTTACCAGCGTGTCACGATTTTACAGGCAGAATATAACACGAATTCTGGGCATGGAATCGTGACACGATTCCAAAATCGTGTCACGATTTTTAAGGGGACAGGATTATGTTGTTTTTCAATTTTACTTGCACCGTTTCGGCTATCCAATACTGCTTCGGGCTCAAGGAACAACATGTGATGGTTAAACATTGCTATTAAGCAAATAAAGACCTATCCTTGAGAATGCTTAGGTGATTATTATAGAGCACAAGTTTGAGAGGATGGATGCCTTAATCCACAAGATATTATAGAGAAGTATAAGAGCTAGTATAGAGCTTATCCTTTACTAGGCATTTCTCAAACACTCAATTAAGTACGAGCAACCTAAGAACGATATAGTTTTCAAGTTTAGAAACCTATTATAGGTTAAAGAGAAATAAGATGGTACTTATCATGTACTAAGCACAAAAATGATACTATGCTTATAGTTAAGAACCTTTAATAGGTTAAGCATTCAAGAATGCATTAGATATGCAATAAACATAAGTTATAAGTATAAGAAGAATAAGAACAAGAATTGATCAGATATTAAGTCGTGGCCTTCGATGTTCACGCCAGTGGGACACGAATGGTCCACGCAAAGATAAGTATAAGATTAATACTATTAAGTCGTGACTTTCATCGTTCACGCCAGTGGGACATGAAAGGTTCATGCATTAGATTAAAGATTATTAATTCGCGTCTTCCGTCGTTCACGCCAGTGGGACACGGGAGGTATACGCATCAGTTAAGACTAATATTAAGTCGTGTCTTCTGTTGTTCACGCCAGTGGGACACAGGAGGTTCACGCCAGTGGGACGCGTTATTCCGCAAGGATGACCGCACGACGACAAGAGGAGTCCGGTGTTAGCCTGATATGATAGGAATTTTCACCGGTTATCAGGGGAATGTGCTTCGGGGTTACTCCACCCGGGGGCATTCCGTAAAATGAACCCAGATAATATTGCTTGTTCAACGCTAACAGCTAACATAAAGACATGTAACAGTTAATATTTTATTATGTTATCAGACAGAGAATAGTTATCAGACAAGTATCAGATATCAGGTAATCAGTTATCAGGCGGTGATCCTAGATTCCCCTCGATCACCCAGTTATCAGGATATAGTCTAGATCTCATGACTATTCAGTATCAGACTCAGACAGTGATCCTAGGTTTCCCCTTGATCACTAGTTTAGCAGGATGTAGTCCAGTTTATGACTTTACAGTTTAGCAGGACAGTCAGGTAGCCCTCTATGGGTAAAGTTAAGACTTGGCGATCATAGGTATCCCCAAGATTGCCGAGAGTAAGCACGGCGACCCTAGGTTTCCCCCGTGGTTGCCAACAGTAGGTTGGGCTGGAGCTCACTGAGACGTAATGTCTCACCCCAATCCTTCTGGTGCAGGCTTGCAGGTTAGCAAGAGACGTTTCAGATGAAGTTCTTCAGGAAGACGCTGGATGGAGTGCAGTTGCTCGTCGCGGTCAGGCATCAGAAGTTTAACAGTACATGTTTAAGTATTTGTATATGATTTTGGATTAATGTATAAACGAGCTACTTGTACCCCTTTCAGTTGTATTGTAAGTATTATTATTATTGAAAATTTTAATGTACCCAGTATCAGAATAATACACATGCTAAATATTCTAGATAATTTAGTATGGGTGTTACAATTGGTATCAGAGCCTGGTTGATTCAGACCGTGCCTTGGGTCATTAAAAATTCAATAAAAGTAGTGGGACCATTGGGTTCCGGATATTGTTCTAAAGGTCACATCTAGTTGAGCCTGATCAACTCAATCTAGTTTATGACAGTTAGGATAAATGTCTGAGAGCTGAATGTGACCAAGGAGGAATGAAGTGTATGAAGGGCGAAGATTAAGATGATAGATTTTTAAGACGGAGTTGGCGAAGAAGTATTCAACGCCAAATGGTGGCCGTCAAACCGTAAAGTGACTAAGCCTATTTATGGCAGAGTTTAGGAATGTCAGAAATATTTAAGGATAAGGTGAAGCACTTCAACTCAGTTGGACGCATCGTTGGATGATGCCTCATATGTGGAGGACATAAGGATTAAGGAATCATGGAATACTCTAAGGGATGACTTGGAACCGCAGTTTGAGAAGTTAAAGTGAAGTGTGGACTATGTAGCAATTCGGTGTACAGAGTTGAAGAATTGCAGTACCAAAACATGGAGACTCGAATGAGGAATTATCGGTCGGTTTTGAAATCTCTAGACTACCAGCAAGGATAAAGTGTGTAAGAATCGGAGGACTCACACACTCGACTCGGATGAGAATTCAATGTCCAGACGGTTAAGGGAATTAATTATGGATTAAGCGAATTATTTGGACAAATGAAACTAACCACTCAAGTGTGGTCATTGAGCGTGAATCGCCAGTAAGTTTAACCCCATCAAATCAGCCGTACCTCCCGAACCAAATGCCGGATTTGTGAATTGAGGAGAGAAGATGGTATGCAACCTAAGAACTAAGATGGATGATTAAGAGGTGATAATAAGACCCGTTGCATATCGAAGCGTGAATCAGATTTTCAGATATTGCTTATAGTAAGAAGATTGGAAATAAGTTAAGTTTAACCGGAATATTACTCAATGATAGGTGGATATTGAATAATTAGTCGTTGGAATTTAGCAAAACTGATGGACGAACAAAGTTGAACCACCTTGATCGGAATTTCAGCCGAGAAAGTATGTTGAAATTTTAAGATACGAAGGATCGTCTTGAATATGAAAGGTAAGAATTGAGGTTAATGTTAAGAAGTTATATATTCTCAACCGAAAAGTTTCCTTCCACAAATATTATAGAAGCTGAAAGAGATCACCTCGTGTCGATTGATTTCCAAGGGCAGTAATAAGATCCAGATTTGAATTGTGAATACAATAAACGGTATTGGAGGAATCCAATAGATAATAAGTGCAGAAGTTTAAGATTGAATAATCGGGTGCTCGAAGAGATGTAACCTTTTTGGGCGTACAAGAGAACCGGTAAGAGTTTGAATATATTCCAAGACGGATTGTTCCGTAGAAACTCAAGGGTAACTTAAGGGACATAATAGAGTTATGGAGACCGAGGTTGTCTCGGAAAGATTATGGATATGACATCCTTACAGATAAGGATAGAACGACTAGTAACGGGAATCAATATATATAAAATATGTGAACCTCCAGAAACCATAAGTCGTTTTAGAAGTTGCTACAAATGATTGTGTGTGAATTTAAGTTGCCTCAAGCATGATTTCAATCAGGTTTCCGCAATGTTTAAAGACTATATATGATGAGCTGACCAAGAGAAGGTTACAGAATTCAGGATATGGAAAGCAAAGTTAGAACCAGTGTTTAAGCTGTCTAACAGGAGCGTTGTTGGGCTCGTAACAGTTGCTGAAAACCGTTTACAGGTTCTGGCGTAATATCGTGAAAGTAAGTATATGGTCCATGTACGAAAGGAAACGCAAAGTCAGGGGATGACCAATCCGTAAGTTAAGCAGATGGTTTAAGCCACAAGAGAAATGATAACGTTAGATGGTTTGTTACGGTAATTACAAAGTGATAAAGTAAAAGGATTGGTCGATGAAATTTTATGTGACAATAGTGGTGTATTGCTCCAATTCTAACTCAAGTTGTTAAGAATCAGAGTGGCGCAGCGGAGTGGTAATCCAAGAATGATATAATGAACAACGCTAAGCTGAGGCTTAGAGTATGAGAAGATGTTAAGTGCTTAATTCCTATTATACGGGATAGTAGTAAGTATAAGCGATTTGAATATATCATGAGTTCTAATGGAAAGTTATGGAAGTTAAGTTGATGAATACCTTAAACCTCGAAATCCATGGGGAATGAAATATTTGAATAGAGGCCTTGATCAGATACGACAATGCAGTGGCGAGTGAGTTTAATTCCATGTTGTAACCATGTCATGTTAACCTATATTAGCCGAAGATTTCGGAAGTCTTGAACTTACTGTTCACCAGTAAAGGAAAGAGAACTTTTACGTAGATTAAAAGTTATTCGTAGTCCCCGGTAAAGGGCTGCGTAATTTCAGGTTATGACTAAAGGATTAAAGACTGAGTGTGCTTTTGGGTAGCAATCGAGTAGAGTTTTCCGTTGGAAATAAGAATCTTGAATTCGACGTCCTGGACGAGAAATAAGTTGGTGATACCAGTGAAGTGTAACCATAAATTTATATTATAGGTTATTGTGTACTTAAGAATAAACATGAGTAACATTGGCGGGGCAAACCTGGCAAGCCAGTTGAAAGGCAAATCCCGGATGTTACGAAATGAGTTAAGAGTAAGAAAAGATTCCCAATTGATGTGGTAGTGTCTCAAACATGTTAAAATTAAGAATGATGTCCCGTTAGTCGGACAAAGATGAGATAATGTATAGTGTACACGTGCTTGCTTATGTATGTAAGTTATATGCTATGAAATATATTGTATAATGATATGTGCGACGACTTAAGCCACTCATCACTTGGACTAAACTACTATAAGTTTGGGATTATCGGTGTAGAAAACATTTATGCTACGACAAGAAAACGAGAATAAGTTGTGACAAGAACGATGGGAGATTGGCAAACTCCTAGTATGAAGAATGATTTCTAAGTTATTAAGATAAGTAACGTCATAGATCAATCGAAGCAGAACGTGGGTAATCAGTAAGTTTTTGCGAGTCCTTGAGGAATTCCGTGATGGAAGCAATGATTAAGATTATGGAAAGTAACACACCAAGTTGCCTCCTCCTTGTATTCGTATAATGGAGGTAGTGCGGTAGTTTTACCCTCATTAAAGGATGGTATATTATGGTAAAACCATATATGTAAGATGCCGTTGTATAAGGCAAAGATCGAATATAAGAATTCAATGGAATTGTCGAGGATGATAAGAACGTACAATGTCGTCAAGGTAAGATTACGCGGACTATGACGAGATTATAAGAATTCAGCACAAGTGTTAGGATTGGATAACTCTAGTTTGGGTTACAAGAAGTGTATGAACAAGGATATAGTCAACAAGTTGGATGCGATGGTTCAGATAACCTCATATTTTGCTACGCAAGAATTGTGTGATGTACATCAAGTATTCCAGTCAACGAAAAGATTGTCGGATACATTCGACTTATAGAGTTGGAATCTAAGGGATTCCGATAAGTAAGATGAACTGGAGTCTTGGCTAATGAAGGAAGTAATATGTGAGATTAATTCATATATGATATTGGATTCTAAATTTCGAGGACGAAATTTCTTTAAGGGGGGTAGATTGTAACATCCCGCCTAAGACTCGAATATTTATTAATATTGAGACGATGTATCAGAAATGTTTTAAGCAAAGGGCAATTTGGTAAATTGTCAGTTAATGGGTTTATTTATATCGCAAGTGTAATATTCCGCTTATAAGTATCGATTATTAGTATTGGAACCTGATGAAGCAAGCATGGCAAGTTAGTAATTAAGTGGAATGGCATTTTTGTGAATATTTGAAAAGAGGAGATTGTTTAAGAAAGAAACAAGATATTTCTTGTTGTCTTTATCTTCATTTCACTCTTCCAAAAATCAGCATTTTTCCTCTCCCTTTCTCCCTCAATTACACGCCCTCATCTCTCCTTCACACACTCATCAACTTCATTCCAATTCATGTGAGAAAGAGCATGCTAGCAAGCTTGTGTGGAAAGCTAGTACAAGAGAAAGAAAAGGAGAAACAAGGAAGAATAAAGAGAAGAGGTAGACTCAAGCTTGGGGTTTGGGGATTAGAGACATGGCAAGGAGCAAAGCTAGCAATCAAGGTGAGCTCCCTAGGGGTTATAGAACCCACTTTGATGAATTTTCATGAGTAGTTAGCACTTGAGCAAAGTTTACAATTTTAGTACCCTAATTATATGTTATGAGTAATCCTTGATCATTACATGTTGTGATATGTTAATATGCATTAGAAATGATCCTTTAAAGTTGTATGATGCTTGGGCATGATTGGATAGACCAAAAATGGTGGAAAACATGTTTTGAACTAGCCCTATGCTGTCCAACTGCAGGTAAAATCGTGTCACGATTTTACCAGCGTGTCACGATTTTACAGGCAGAATATAACACGAATTCTGGGCATGGAATCGTGACACGATTCCAAAATCGTGTCACGATTTTTAAGGGGACAGGATTATGTTGTTTTTCAATTTTACTTGCACCGTTTCGGCTATCCAATACTGCTTCGGGCTCAAGGAACAACATGTGATGTGAAATTCTGGCCAGGCAATACTTAAGAGATTTCAGGTTCTGAACCAACACAGGTTCTGAACAATGACTCAGCACAATTTAAAGCAGATAAATAGCAGAAATAAAAAGTGCAGGAAAGCTAAAGAACACATAAATTTGTTAACCCAGTTCGGAGTAAACACCTCCTACTCTGGGGGATACCAATCCAGGAAGGAATTCCACTATAGGAATTAATCCTTATGACTCAAGACACTGACTCCCAGTTCCCAGCCTAAGCAATTAACTTCCTCCTAGTCTTGAATTCTACCCAACACGTTGAGTATTAGAAAACCTCTAACTTCCTATTCAAGCAACTGCAACCCAGCTACTTGAACTGCCCTTTGAACTTAACCCAGTTCTGAACACAAAAACTCCCCTGTTTTTGAATACACCTTCAAAGACAAAACTTCATTCGTACCTAAAGGCTTAGAATGAATTACAACTCAATAACACTCCTAAACCAACTCAAAACATATGAGTGGCGTACAAAAACAAAGCAAAAGCTTAAAAACAACTAAGACTCTATTTCTCTGAATAATACTCTTCAATTCGTATCTTGAATAGCAGCAGCCCTCCTCTATTTATAGCCTTCAGTCTTGCAGAATAAAATATCAAACTAATCTTTCTGATTTGATTTGTTACTGAAATAAGATTGGTCCAATCAAGTAACAAATAAAACTGTTTTGTATCTTTGAAAGATTTAAAACAGAAAATACGAATATCATATCTTTGAACCAAATCTTCAATAAAATCTTCTCCAAATAATTCAGCATTCTAGAAGCACTTATACAAAGATAATTCCTTGCTAAATCTCCCAAGATACGCGCAAAAACTAATCTGAAAACCCAGCTTCTGATGTGGTCAACAAAAGTCAACGCTGGCTTCAGAACCTGAAATCAGCTTCTGAACTGCTACAGTGCATTCAGCTTCTGATGACATTTTCTGCTTCTGAATGGCTTCAAAACACAAAACTTGCAACTGAAGAAATGTTTCAAATATGGAGATGCTTCTATTCAATACTTTGGTTTTGCCAAAACATGCAGCCAACACCAAAAGACTCAACAATCTCCCCCTTTGGCAAATTTTTGGCTAAAACCATCCAAGTTCTTCAATCTCCCTTATAAACAACTCAGCAATGAAGAACTCCACAATGATCAATCATAACATAGTAATTAGCAGCGGATTCATTTATGACTATCATGAGAAACACAAACCAGCTTCATTTCATATCAGCTACTGAAGCACACATAACCTACTGATCAACTCCTGATCATCACAAACAAGGTATCAGAGCTACTCCAAGGTAACAGAGCTACTAATCAACTCCTGAACAACATAATACTCCCCCTGAAGCTTCACAAACAAACTCCCCCTTACTACCAAAAGGTATCAGAGCACACATCAGGAGCTGAGCACAAATCTTCTTCAGGACCACTACACTTCAGGATCACTACACTTCAGGAATATAACAAACTTGTACTCCCCCTGAGACACATACTCCCCCTTAATAACATCTTGACAGCTCTTGTTATATTGGTTCTGAACTCTGAGCTTCACAAATAACTTCTGAACCACACTGAAAACTGAACATCTGAAATTTGAACTTCTGAGCAGCAACACTTTGCATAAGACTTTTGGTATCAGAGCCAACACAGTACATAAGATTTTCTCCCCCTTTTTAGCCACAAAATTCTGACAAAACATAGTCTTCATATAGGGAATAAAATCAAAACAAGTAACACAGATCCTGGAAAAGCTATCAGATTCAGACACAGGATCACACTTAGCATAGGCACAACTGGCAGGTACTCTATCTTCCTCACATCCAGTTTGCAGTAATTGCTATAACTCTTCATGCAAACACACACCTAACTTGCTCCTTAAGTTTTCAAACTGCTTAGCATCCAAGGCCTTTGTGAAAATGTCAGCAACTTGTTCTTCAGTAGCTACATGTTCCAGCTGAATGACTTTATCCTCCACAAGGTTCCTGATAAAATGATGTCTGATGTCTATGTGTTTGGTTCTGCTGTGCTGAATTGGATTCTTAGAGATGTTGATGGCACTCAAATTGTCACAAAACAATGTCATAGTTCCTTGTTCAATGTTGTACTCCTCCAGCATTTGTTTCATCCACACCAGTTGTGAGCAACTACTCCCAGCAGCAATATACTCAGCTTCAGCAGTTGATAATGAAACACAATTTTGTTTCTTGCTGAACCAAGAAATTAAGTTATTTCCCAAAAAGAAACAACCTCCTGAGGTGCTCTTCCTGTCATCAGCACTTCCAGCCCAGTCAGCATCACAATATCCCATCAGTTCAGAACTTGAACTATGTGAATACATGATTCCATAGTCACTTGTGCTATTCACATACTTCAGAATTCTCTTCACTTGTGTCAGATGACTCATCTTAGGATCAGCTTGATATCTTGCACAAACTCCTACAGCATAAGTGATATCAGGTCTGCTTGCAGTTAAATACAATAAGCTCCCTATCATGCTTCTGTACTGACTTTGATCAACTGATACTCCATGTTCATCTTTGGTCAACTTCAGATGAGTAGCAGCTGGTGTCCTCTTATGAGCAGCTGATTCCATTCCAAACTTCTTCACTATGTTCTTGGCATATTTACTCTGAGAAATGAAGATTGTATCTTCCATTTGCTTGACTTGTAATCCAAGAAAATATGTCAGCTCACCAACCAAACTCATTTCAAATTCTGATTGCATTTGCTGAACAAACAGTTTGACCATCTTCTGAGACATCCCTCCAAACACTATATCATCCACGTAAATCTGAGCTATCATCAGACTCCCACTTTCATCTTTTACAAACAAAGTCTTATCAGAACCTCCTTTTCTGTAACCTTGAGCCACAAGAAACTGAGTCAGCCTGTCATACCATGCTCTTGGTGCTTGCTTCAATCCATATAAGGCCTTCTTTAACTTGTACACATGTTCTGGAAACTTTGGATCCACAAAACCCTTAGGTTGTTCAACATACACTTCTTCTTGCAGATATCCATTCAGAAATGCACTCTTTACATCCATCTGGAATAACTTGAACTTGAGAATGCAGGATACACCCAACAGTAATCTTATGGACTCTAATCTGGCCACTGGTGCAAAGGTCTCATCAAAATCCAATCCCTCCACTTGAGTATAACCCTGAGCAACCAACCTAGCCTTGTTTCTTACTACAGTACCATTCTCATCTGTTTTATTCTTGTAAATCCATTTAGTACCAATCACATTCAACCCTTCAGGTCTTGGAACCAGATCCCACACTTCACTCCTTTTGAATTGATTCAACTCATCTTGCATTGCTTCAATCCAAAATCCATCAGTCAAGGCTTCTTTCACATTTTTGGGTTCAAACTTAGACACAAAACATGAATCAGTAGCAGCTGGTACTGATCTCCTGGTTCTGACCCCTTGATCCAAACTCCCAATGATCAGCTCCTTAGGATGATCCTTCTGAACTCTAATTGATGGCCCTTTATTGGTAGGATCATGTTCTGGATGAACTTCTGCATCTTCAGACTCGGGATGCTTTTCTGCTTCTGAAGTTTGTTCTTCTGAGGCTTCAGACTCTGGAACTACTTCAGAACCATCTCTTTCTTTCTCAGCAGTCAGGTCATCAATCACAACATTAATGGACTCCATCACAACCTTGGTTCTGGAATTAAACACCCTGTAAGCTCTGCTGTTCACTGAATAACCCAGGAATGTGCCCTCATCAGACTTAGGATCCAGTTTTCTTCTATTCTCTCTGTCAGCCAAGATATAGCATCTGCTCCCAAAAACATGGAAATATTTCACAGTTGGCTTCCTCCCTTTCCATAATTCATACAGAGTAGATGTTGTTCCCTTCTTTAAAGTGACTCTGTTGTGTATGTAACATGCAGTGTTCATTGCTTCAGCCCAGAACATATATGGAAGTTTCTTAGCATGCAACATCACTCTTGCACATTCTGCCAAAGTCCTATTCTTCCTCTCAACTACACCATTTTGCTGAGGTGTGATAGGTGCAGAAAACTCATGCTTTATACCTTCAGAAGCACAGAATTCTAAAAAGCTCTTGTTTTCAAATTCTTTGCCATGATCACTTCTGATTCTGATAATCCCACTATTCTTCTCTCTTTGTAGTTGAATGCACATCTCTTTGAAGACTTCAAAAGTGTCAGACTTTTCTCTAACAAAGCTGACCCATGTATATCTAGAGTAGTCATCTACCATTACAAAAGCATATCTTTTTCCTCCAATACTTTCTACTTGCATAGGCCCCATTAAATCCATATGAACAAGTTCTAGTACTTTAGTAGTTACCTGGTGAACTAATCTGGGATGAGACTTTCTTGTTTGTTTCCCAATTTGACAATCACCACAAACATTGTCCTCATTGATCTTCAGATTTGGTACACCTCTGATAGCTTCAGTACTTAGGATTTTCTTCATGCCTTTTAGATGCAGATGACCTAACTTCTGGTGCCAGAGCTTGACTTCCTCTTCTGAGCTCATAAGACAAGAAGTCAAACTTCTTTCTTCTTCAGAAACCCACAAATAACAGTTGTCTTTGGATCTGCAGCCCCTCATCTGAGTTTTTCCATCCTGATCAGTAACAATACACTCCTGCTTGTTGAAATTAACCTTCAAATCCTGATCACACAGCTGGCTAATACTGATCAGATTAGAGGTTAATCCTTCCACCAGTAGCACATCATTAAGTCTGGGCAAACCTTCTCTGACCAAATCACCAATACCCAGAATCTGACCTTTTACACCATCTCCAAATGTCACATAACTTCTGGAGTATGATCTGATATTGCTCAGTAGCTTCTTCACACCAGTCATGTGCCTTGAACACCCACTATCAAAATACCAATCTTCTTTTGAAGTGGCTCTCAAAGAAGTATGAGCAATCAGGCCTACATTCTGAACCTTAGGTTTCCACACCTTCTGAACACTGTGTCTGGGTGCAGCTGGTTGCACTCTTCTAAATTGAAAGTGTTCAGGGTAACCATACAATTTGAAGCAGAATGGTTTGATATGCCCTTTCTTTCCACAATGATGACAGATCCATGGATGATTTCTCCTTCTTCTGTTTCTGAACAGTTGCTTCTGAGGCAGCATCTGATCATGCTTTTGACCTTGCATCTGAACATGCTTCTGAGCTGGCATCTGGGCTTGTTTCTGAGGTCTCCTCTGAGATGTTCCAATCACAGGATTATCAGTTTTAGTGGCAGGAACAAACTCTTCAACAAGAATCTTCTGTTTGGAGTTCTGAGTCTGATCATCAAAGCCTAATCCAGTTTTTCCTTGTTGCTGAGCACCCAAGATTTCATCCAACACATTAGTAGCAGTATTCATCATTCTAACCTGCTTTTTCATATGTTCAAGTTGGGAATTTAACTGGTTCACTTCTTCTTTCAAATTTGAATTCTGCACAAGAAGTTCTCCCTTTTCAGCCTCCAGTTGAAAAATAGTCTCCTTCTGATCCAGCACTTGTTTGCAAACCTCAGCACTTCTGGTATACAGCTTCCTGTAGTTGTCAGCTAGTTCATCATATGAAGTTTTAACAGCTTCAGACACAGATGAACCTTCAGACTCTGAGTCAGACTCTGAAAAAGTCTCAGACTCTAAAGCAGGTTCCTTCTTCAAGATAGCTCCTGACCTCACTACTAGACCAGTATCACACATACCAGATTCACTATCATCATCTTCTTCAGAACCATCATCAGACCATGCAACAACTAGGCTTTTCTTCTGCTTCTTAAGAAAAGTAGGACACTCAGTTTTGATATGTCCATAACCTTCACACTCATAGCACTGCACACCTTTGGCTTGGTTACTTTTCTCCTCAGACTTGGTCTTCTTCTCATCAGTTTGTTGCTTTTTGTTATTGAATCTGAAGTTCTGACCTTTGGCTTTGGCTTTTCTGTTAACATTCTTCAGAATCTTGTTGAATTGTTTTCCCAGCAACACAAGAGCTTCTGATAAGTCATCCTCTTCAGACTCTTGTTGATCATCAGCTTCAGAATTCACACTAAAAGCTACACCTTTTCCTTTCTTCTCAGTCTGTTTACAAAAGGCAGTTTCAAAGTTGAGCAATGACCCAATCAGCTCCTCAAGCTTCATAGTTGTAATATCATGGGCCTCTTCAATTGCTGTTACCTTCATATCAAACCTTCTAGGCAGGGACCTGAGGATTTTTCTGACTAACTTCTCATCAGACATCTTTTCACCAAGAGAGTCAAATGAATTTGCCATATCTAGCACATTCATGTAAAAATCCTGAATGGATTCATCTTCCTTCATCTTCAGGTTCTCAAATTTGGTGGTCAGCAGCTGCAATCTCGACATCTTTACCTTAGAAGTTCCTTCATGAGTGGTCTTCAGAATTTCCCAAGCATCCTTAGCCACAGTACATTGTTTGATAAGTCTGAACATGTTCTGATCAACACCATTAAAGATAGCATTCAAAGCTTTTGAATTTCCCAATGACAGATCATCTTCAGCTTTGGTCCATTCCTCCTCAGGCTTCAGAACCTCAGTCTTGTTACCATCTTTGTCTGTATACACAGGATGATCCCAGCCTTTAATCACAGCTTTCCAAGTCCTGCTGTCAATAGACTTTAGAAAAGCACACATCCTTGACTTCCAATACTCATAGTTTGTGCCATCAAGTAGGGGTGGTCTATTGACATAGCCTCCTTCTCTATCCATGCTTGCCAGATATTAAGTCCTCTGGATCTCACCCAAATTACAGGCAGGGTGCCTGCTCTGATGCCAATTGAAATTCTGGCCAGGCAATACTTAAGAGATTTCAGGTTCTGAACCAACACAGGTTCTGAACAATGACTCAGCACAATTTAAAGCAGATAAATAGCAGAAATAAAAAGTGCAGGAAAGCTAAAGAACACATAAATTTGTTAACCCAGTTCGGAGTAAACACCTCCTACTCTGGGGGATACCAATCCAGGAAGGAATTCCACTATAGGAATTAATCCTTATGACTCAAGACACTGACTCCCAGTTCCCAGCCTAAGCAATTAACTTCCTCCTAGTCTTGAATTCTACCCAACACGTTGAGTATTAGAAAACCTCTAACTTCCTATTCAAGCAACTGCAACCCAGCTACTTGAACTGCCCTTTGAACTTAACCCAGTTCTGAACACAAAAACTCCCCTGTTTTTGAATACACCTTCAAAGACAAAACTTCATTCGTACCTAAAGGCTTAGAATGAATTACAACTCAATAACACTCCTAAACCAACTCAAAACATATGAGTGGCGTACAAAAACAAAGCAAAAGCTTAAAAACAACTAAGACTCTATTTCTCTGAATAATACTCTTCAATTCGTATCTTGAATAGCAGCAGCCCTCCTCTATTTATAGCCTTCAGTCTTGCAGAATAAAATATCAAACTAATCTTTCTGATTTGATTTGTTACTGAAATAAGATTGGTCCAATCAAGTAACAAATAAAACTGTTTTGTATCTTTGAAAGATTTAAAACAGAAAATACGAATATCATATCTTTGAACCAAATCTTCAATAAAATCTTCTCCAAATAATTCAGCATTCTAGAAGCACTTATACAAAGATAATTCCTTGCTAAATCTCCCAAGATACGCGCAAAAACTAATCTGAAAACCCAGCTTCTGATGTGGTCAACAAAAGTCAACGCTGGCTTCAGAACCTGAAATCAGCTTCTGAACTGCTACAGTGCATTCAGCTTCTGATGACATTTTCTGCTTCTGAATGGCTTCAAAACACAAAACTTGCAACTGAAGAAATGTTTCAAATATGGAGATGCTTCTATTCAATACTTTGGTTTTGCCAAAACATGCAGCCAACACCAAAAGACTCAACATGATGGTTAAGCATTGCTATTAAGCAAATAAAGACCTATCCTTGAGAATGCTTAGGTGATTATTATAGAGCACAAGTTTGAGAGGATGGATGCCTTAATCCACAAGATATTATAGAGAAGTATAAGAGCTAGTATAGAGCTTATCCTTTACTAGGCATTTCTCAAACACTCAATTAAGTACGAGCAACCTAAGAACGATATAGTTTTCAAGTTTAGAAACCTATTATAGGTTAAAGAGAAATAAGATGGTACTTATCATGTACTAAGCACAAAAATGATACTATGCTTATAGTTAAGAACCTTTAATAGGTTAAGCATTCAAGAATGCATTAGATATGCAATAAACATAAGTTATAAGTATAAGAAGAATAAGAACAAGAATTGATCAGATATTAAGTCGTGGCCTTCGATGTTCACGCCAGTGGGACACGAATGGTCCACGCAAAGATAAGTATAAGATTAATACTATTAAGTCGTGACTTTCATCGTTCACGCCAGTGGGACATGAAAGGTTCATGCATTAGATTAAAGATTATTAATTCGCGTCTTCCGTCGTTCACGCCAGTGGGACTGTAATATCCCGCTCAGAAGCATCAGTTAAACGTGTTAGAAACTTCATGAGCAAGCAATGGCAAGGTTGTAATTAGAGGAGTGGCAAAGTTGTAATAAAGGGGAAGTTGGCATTTGGATAAATATGAAAATTGTTAAGTTTTCTACACATTTTCTTTCACACAAAAATCAGAAATTTCTCTTCCCTTCCTCTCTCATTTTCGCCCTTCCCCCTTCATCTTCACTTCATCATCAATCATCACCCCTCAAAGCATTAAACTCATTCCTAAACCTTGTGTTCCAAGCAAGCATGGCTTTTGGGGGAATTTGGAGCAAGAAGAAGTTAAAGAAAAAGCAAGAGAAGAGTAAGAGATGAGCTAGGGTTTTGAGTAAAAGCTTGGCAAAGATTGGAATCAAGTATAAGGTGAGCTCTTAGAGGGTTTTAGAAACCCACTTTGTTTAAGTTTTGAAGTTATAGTATTAAGAGCAAAATGGTTAGATTCATGCCTTAATTCCTTGTTGGCTTATGATTACATGAATTATTATGTGATAAGTTGTTTATATGTCATAGAAATCCATTCCCATAAGCTGTTTGATGATTGGGGATGTTTGGTTTAGCCTAAGAAGCAAAATTTTGTGTGCTGCTGAAGCCAAAATCGTGCTCCGATTTATGGGCATCGTGCCACGATTTTATGTCCTGATTTTCAAGAAACTTTCGCATAAAATCGTGCTCCGATCCTGGCATATCGTGCTACGATTTTCACCTTCCTCAGCTTTTTGTTCGTGAGCTTTGGCTTGGAATTAAGGTAGGATGAGGGATAGGCATGGCCTTAGGAGATGTATACTCATACTCCTAAGTTATATAGATGTGTATAGGGATTGGTAATGGGATTATCTCTTTGAGGTGAAGTCCCTACATTCACTTAAGTATGTGCAAGCTTAAGAGCAATGAGAGTTTGAATGATTTATCAATCATAGTTATAGACAAGTTTATAGAGTTGGATCTCCAACAATCATAGGTGACTCATGAGAACGATGAGCCAAGAATCATAGGTTATATATTATATGGTCATAGGAATGTTATACGATCATAGTTTTGGTTATATGCTTATATGTCAAAGTTAAAGAATTAAAGAAATATTCAAAGTTATTGGCGTGCTTGCACGTTTCACAGTCATAGGGCGTGTTCAGCAGACTCCGGGATTCGCCGGATGGGACTTCTCCGAGAGGGTTGTCCACACGTTTCATAGGGAGTCCGGTGTTAGCCTGATATGATAGGAATTTCACCGGTTTATAGGGAGACGTATCTCGGGGTTACTCCACCCGGGCTGCCCTCCGTAAAATGAACTCAGATTAATTGTTTGTTCAACGCTAACAGCTAACATAAAACACCTAAAACATCTTTATTGTTTTATGTTTCACAGTTATAGTCATAGTTACAGTTAAAGGCATATTATAGTTAAAGTTATAGACAGTTACAGTTATAGTCACAGAAACTCACAGTTAGAGTTAGAGATAGTTAACAGAATGTGGTTCTAGGTTCCCCTCGACCACTAAGTTATAGTCTTAGGAAGTTACAGTTATAGTTAAAGTCAGATCATAGTTATAGTCAGAGGTAGTTTAAAGATATGGGAAGACTTATAGTCATAGACAGTTAAAAGACTTGGCGATCATAGGAAATCCCCAAGATTGCCAAGGTAGGCATGGCGACCCTAGGTTCCCTGAGGTTGCCAACAGTTGGTTGGGCTAGAGCTCACTGAGACAATATGTCTCATCCCTTTCCTTCTGGTGCAGGTTTTCAGATAAGTCAGAGTTTCGTGATGAAGATCTTCACAGAGATGCTGGATGGAGTACAGTTGCTCGTTGTGTACCAGCCCAGGAGCTTGATGGATATAGTATGAGTAATGTAAAAGTATTGAATTTTTGTACAGACGAGTAAACTTGTATTCAATCTTTTGTGGTGTAATATTATTATTATTGAAATTTTTAAATGTATCCAGTATCAGTTTAACGCACATGCTAATATACTAGTTAAAGTTAGTATGGGTGTTACAATTGGTATCAGAGCAGGTCGATTCAGACCGTGCCATGGGTCATTTAAGATTCAATAAAAGTAGTGGAATCATTGGGTTCCGGATATTGTTCTAAAGGTCACGTCTAGTTGAGCCTGATCAACTAAGTCTAGTATATGACAGTTAGGACAAATATCCGAGAGCTGAATGTGACCAAGGAGGAAAGAAGTGTACGAAGGGTGAAGGTTAAGACGTCAGATTTTAAGACGGAAATTTGCAAAGTGTTTAAGGTCAAAGGATGGTTTCTAACAGTGAAGTAATTGAGCCAGTTAATGGCAAAGTCTCAGAATTATAAGAGGTATTTAAGAGAAGGGTCAAGTACCTTAACTAGTTGGACGCATCCTCGAGCGATGCTTTCTCCGGGGAGATGTGTAGAGTAAAGGATTATAGAATACTCCGAAGAATGATTTGGAATCCTAACGGGAACCGTAATTTGGAAAGTTAAAGTTAAGGGTTGATTAGAGTTTTAATTCCGGCTGCAGATGCAATGGATTGTGTTACCAAACCCAACGACTTGGAATAAGGAATGGACAGTAAATTACTGAAAAACTCTGGGCTTCTAGTGAGGATATAGTGTGTAAGGTGGAAGGACTTGCGCACTTAAAACGGACGAGATTCAAATATCTGATAGGTAAGAGACTCATTTATGGATTAAGCGAATTAATGAACAGATGGAACAGGT
Source organism: Medicago ruthenica (assembly GCA_018208015.1). Taxonomy (NCBI): domain Eukaryota; kingdom Viridiplantae; phylum Streptophyta; class Magnoliopsida; order Fabales; family Fabaceae; genus Medicago; species Medicago ruthenica. The sequence continues at coordinate 96,618 of WNNG01000503.1, read as the reverse complement.
TACCTTCCTTTATTGTGGGTCATCAAGATACTTGGTATGAGGAACGCGAGTTTAGCAACAAGTGAAGGAAACCCCGGTAGGGGTACGAAGTAAAGGTTGAATTTTATATTGTCGGATTATAGCAGACCGCTTTCGAGGATTAAACAGGAATTAGCTAAGAACTATTGTGAGGCTCTGGCAACAGGAAGAACGTCACTTATATATAAGTTACAGTTAAAGTATGGCTGAAGTTAAGGAGTTCTATATTCTCTTTCGATGGGCTCCTTGCACACGTATTCGGGTAAGCCGACAAAGATCACACTATGTTGGTATGTGTTAAGATGGTAGAAAATACATACTTTGGATTGTTCGAAACCATGAAGAGGGCAACGGTCGAGAAGTCAGATGGACTATTATTCAGATAACAGGATTAGAATGGAATTGTGAATACAGTAATAAGTTATAGGAAGGACCCAATGGAAAATGTTAAGTATTGAAGCTTACAGATTTATTAATCGGGTATTCGAGGAGGTGTATCACATGTTTGAATTTACAGGAGAGCTGGTAAAAGTTGAGTTCTATCCAGACGGATTATTCCCGGAGCAATCTGAGAAGTAACCAAGAGTTATGTTAGAGTTATGTGGACCTAAGTGTCTTGGAAAAAGGTTGTGGATGTGAAATCCCTACGGATAATTACAGGATGAGACTCGATTCATTAATTGATTAAGTATATGAAAGACGAGAATTTCCGGAAGTCATAGAATGTTTCTAGAAGTTACCGCAAGTAAATAATGTATGAACTTAAGTTGTTTTAATAGGAGCATCATTGGGCTCGAATTCATTGTTAAAGACTGTCTACAGGGTTCGGCGTATGTCGTGGAAGTAAGAATTTTGTTTATGTTCGAAATGAAACGCAAAGTCAAGCGTCGAGCAATCAGTAAGTTTAACAGGTGGATTAAACCACAAGAGAGATTATAATGTAAGATAGCTATGTGTGGTAACTACAAAGTTATAAAGTCAAAGGATTGGCCAAGGAGATTTTATATGGTAATAGTGATCCCGAAGCGAATTGTTAAAAATCAGAGTTGCGCAGCGGAGAAGAAATCCAATTATGAGTTAACAGACAAATCAAAGCTGAAGTTTAGAGAAAAGGATGTTTGTGAAGTCCTTGTCAGAAGAATTACAGGAAAGGCATTCAGAGATAAATTCTCAAGTTACAGAATATGTGTAAGTAGTGATGACTTGAACCTATCATCAGTCCTAACAGGAAATTTTAATAGATAAATCGAGAAATGTTTAAGACCTCAAAAACTCATGAGATAAGAGAATCGAAGAAGTTTGATAACTTTAAAGGATGTGTTTATAGCGCAATAAGTACATAGCGAAGGAGGTCACATTTCAGACGGTGATCTAGCTGTTTAGCTCAGTAACTTAAAGTTAACTTGAATAGTAAGTTTAATCAAGGAGGAATTATGCAGTGGCATGAAGTTATTCCGCATCGTACCCACGTTATGCTAGCATGTTGCATGTAACAAGTTATGATTAGTATTATGTATACTGATCAGGCAGAGTTATGCTACTTAGATAGTAGTGTAACATATTTTATAGTCGTGAGACATGTATCGGTAACCGTGGTACGCAATCGGAAATGTTATAGCAGGAAAGTTTCAATTGAGAAGTTCAGAAATTCTTGAACTTAATGTTAACAGTTAAAGGAAGGAAATGTTTTACATAGATCAGAAAAGTACTCATAGTTTATAGTAGAAGGCTACGTGAATTCAAGTCATGAATTAAAGGATTCAGAGTTTAAGAGTGCTATTTTGAATAGCGAACAGAATAGTTTTCTTTTAGAAGACGGAGAATGTTCTTGAACGAAATAAGTTATAACGTCTATGGGACGTAATCATAGTTACTTATGGGATTGTAGTTACTCAAAGAGTACAAGCATGAATTAAAGAGTTAATAGAGTGACCTTGTTTGACGTGGTTTTGTCTCAAGTATATTTTGATTAAGTGTGACGTTCTATTAGTTGGACAATGATGAAGCGATGTACCGTGTATCCGATAGTAGTGTACACGTATTCGAGCGTGTATGGAAGCTATGCGCTATGGACTGCATTATATGATGATATGTGAGACGGCTTATGCCACACGTCACTTATACTGGATTTTCATAAGTTTGAAAGTATTGGTAGAGAAGAAAGTTCCTCAAACCTTTGGCTACATGTTATTGTTGATTTATTAATCGGAGCATAACTGACTTATGTGATTTCTCGAGCTTAAAGAATTCCCGCAGTGGGAAGGTGAGCAATGCTTAAGGTTGTGATAATAGCTACACCAGGACAACAGAAAGGAAGGAACGTAAACCATAGGTTCAATCACCACTTTGAAATTGAATCGTGGAGGTAGTTGTAATAGATTTCAATTCCGTTTGAGAATATTCAATATCAGATACCTTCCAGTGTAAGAAAAAAATTATACGAAGAATGATACGAGAGTAACAGTAAAAGGTCGTCTTGCGAGGCGAAAGTTAAAGACAAAAGTTCTTTGAACTAAAAGTAATGTAATAGATCCCTCAGAAAGTTGGAATAATCGAGGAAAATCAGATCGACCCGACGTCTTCAGGTTAATATGAAATGGTCAACTAAAGAAGAACTGATAGAATTCAGTAAAGGAAATCCAAGATTTGATATTTCTACATTGGATTTACAAGAAATATGTCGAATAGAGGACATAGTCAGATAATATGGATATGTTGGTTCAGATAACCATACGTCTTAGCAAGTGATAGTTATGTAACATGCATCAGATCTTTCGGCAGGAAAGAAATTGTTATACGTTTTGGTTTGTAGAAACGGAAATCATGGCTAAGGAACAAGTGTTAACCAGTATGGTTTAATCGGGGCGTGTGACCAATCTACATGTCAGATCCTGGAATTGCCATGGAATTCCAATAAGCAAAAAGAATTGGAAATTTTCATAGTAAAGAAAGAATTTATCTTTACAGAATCTCATAAGGATTATTTAAATTTCGAGGACGAAATTTCTTTTAAGGGGGGTAGAGTGTAATATCCCGCTCAGAAGCATCAGTTAAACGTGTTAGAAACTTCATGAGCAAGCAATGGCAAGGTTGTAATTAGAGGAGTGGCAAAGTTGTAATAAAGGGGAAGTTGGCATTTGGATAAATATGAAAATTGTTAAGTTTTCTACACATTTTCTTTCACAAAAAAATCAGAAATTTCTCTTCCCTTCCTCTCTCATTTTCGCCCTTCCCCCTTCATCTTCACTTCATCATCAATCATCACCCCTCAAAGCATTAAACTCATTCCTAAACCTTGTGTTCCAAGCAAGCATGGCTTTTGGGGGAATTTGGAGCAAGAAGAAGTTAAAGAAAAAGCAAGAGAAGAGTAAGAGATGAGCTAGGGTTTTGAGTAAAAGCTTGGCAAAGATTGGAATCAAGTATAAGGTGAGCTCTTAGAGGGTTTTAGAAACCCACTTTGTTTAAGTTTTGAAGTTATAGTATTAAGAGCAAAATGGTTAGATTCATGCCTTAATTCCTTGTTGGCTTATGATTACATGAATTATTATGTGATAAGTTGTTTATATGTCATAGAAATCCATTCCCATAAGCTGTTTGATGATTGGGGATGTTTGGTTTAGCCTAAGAAGCAAAATTTTGTGTGCTGCTGAAGCCAAAATCGTGCTCCGATTTATGGGCATCGTGCCACGATTTTATGTCCTGATTTTCAAGAAACTTTCGCATAAAATCGTGCTCCGATCCTGGCATATCGTGCTACGATTTTCACCTTCCTCAGCTTTTTGTTCGTGAGCTTTGGCTTGGAATTAAGGTAGGATGAGGGATAGGCATGGCCTTAGGAGATGTATACTCATACTCCTAAGTTATATAGATGTGTATAGGGATTGGTAATGGGATTATCTCTTTGAGGTGAAGTCCCTACATTCACTTAAGTATGTGCAAGCTTAAGAGCAATGAGAGTTTGAATGATTTATCAATCATAGTTATAGACAAGTTTATAGAGTTGGATCTCCAACAATCATAGGTGACTCATGAGAACGATGAGCCAAGAATCATAGGTTATATATTATATGGTCATAGGAATGTTATACGATCATAGTTTTGGTTATATGCTTATATGTCAAAGTTAAAGAATTAAAGAAATATTCAAAGTTATTGGCGTGCTTGCACGTTTCACAGTCATAGGGCGTGTTCAGCAGACTCCGGGATTCGCCGGATGGGACTTCTCCGAGAGGGTTGTCCACACGTTTCATAGGGAGTCTGGTGTTAGCCTGATATGATAGGAATTTCACCGGTTTATAGGGAGACGTATCTCGGGGTTACTCCACCCGGGCTGCCCTCCGTAAAATGAACTCAGATTAATTGTTTGTTCAACGCTAACAGCTAACATAAAACACCTAAAACATCTTTATTGTTTTATGTTTCACAGTTATAGTCATAGTTACAGTTAAAGGCAGATTATAGTTAAAGTTATAGACAGTTACAGTTATAGTCACAGAAACTCACAGTTAGAGTTAGAGATAGTTAACAGAATGTGGTTCTAGGTTCCCCTCGACCACTAAGTTATAGTCTTAGGAAGTTACAGTTATAGTTAAAGTCAGATCATAGTTATAGTCAGAGGTAGTTTAAAGATATGGGAAGACTTATAGTCATAGACAGTTAAAAGACTTGGCGATCATAGGAAATCCCCAAGATTGCCAAGGTAGGCATGGCGACCCTAGGTTCCCTGAGGTTGCCAACAGTTGGTTGGGCTAGAGCTCACTGAGACAATATGTCTCATCCCTTTCCTTCTGGTGCAGGTTTTCAGATAAGTCAGAGTTTCGTGATGAAGATCTTCACAGAGATGCTGGATGGAGTACAGTTGCTCGTTGTGTACCAGCCCAGGAGCTTGATGGATATAGTATGAGTAATGTAAAAGTATTGGATTTTTGTACAGACGAGTAAACTTGTATTCAATCTTTTGTGGTGTAATATTATTATTATTGAAATTTTTAAATGTATCCAGTATCAGTTTAACGCACATGCTAATATACTAGTTAAAGTTAGTATGGGTGTTACAGGGACACGGGAGGTATACGCATCAGTTAAGACTTATATTAAGTCGTGTCTTCTGTTGTTCACGCCAGTGGGACACAGGAGGTTCACGCCAGTGGGACGCGTTATTCCGCAAGGATGACCGCACGACGACAAGAGGAGTCCGGTGTTAGCCTGATATGATAGGAATTTTCACCGGTTATCAGGGGAATGTGCTTCGGGGTTACTCCACCCTGGGGCATTCCGTAAAATGAACCCAGATAATATTGCTTGTTCAACGCTAACAGCTAACATAAAGACATGTAACAGTTAATATTTTATTATGTTATCAGACAGAGAATAGTTATCAGACAAGTATCAGATATCAGGTAATCAGCTATCAGGCGGTGATCCTAGATTCCCCTCGATCACCCAGTTATCAGGATATAGTCTAGATCTCATGACTATTCAGTATCAGACTCAGACAGTGATCCTAGGTTTCCCCTTGATCACTAGTTTAGCAGGATGTAGTCCAGTTTATGACTTTACAGTTTAGCAGGACAGTCAGGTAGCCCTCTATGGGTAAAGTTAAGACTTGGCGATCATAGGTATCCCCATGATTGCCGAGAGTAGTCACGGCGACCCTAGGTTTCCCCCGTGGTTGCCAACAGTAGGTTGGGCTGGAGCTCACTGAGACGTAATGTCTCACCCCAATCCTTCTGGTGCAGGCTTGCAGGTTAGCAAGAGACGTTTCAGATGAAGTTCTTCAGGAAGACGCTGGATGGAGTGCAGTTGCTCATCGCGGTCAGGCATCAGAAGTTTAACAGTACATGTTTAAGTATTTGTATATGATTTTGGATTAATGTATAAACGAGCTACTTGTACCCCTTTCAGTTGTATTGTAAGTATTATTATTATTGAAAATTTTAATGTACCCAGTATCAGAATAATACACATGCTAAATATTCTAGATAATTTAGTATGGGTGTGTCGCGTCAAATTTCGGATATCAAGCTATTGACTAGCATTGAATCACTAATTTTAAATCACGACTGAACTTTTAATTTTTCGGGGAAAAAGGAAAAAAGTTCGAAATTACCTTGAAAAAAAAATTTTAGGTTCGAAAGTCGATTATGCGAGGGGAAGGTATTAGCACCCCTCACATCCGTTGTACTCAACGGGAACCTCTTAGTTGGCTTAGGCTTAAAATGTTTTTTGACGTTTTGCTTGCATGCTTAATCATATATATATATATATATATATATATATAAAGGAACAAGAAAATATAATGTGAGGTGAAGAAAGAGATAAAAACAAATGAAATAGAAAAAAGAAAAAAAAGATTTTTTAATAATGGGCTTGACAAGATGACAATCCTGCTCCTACGTATCTCCCGGTAGTCGGAGAATTCAAAGCTTACGTAGTTCTTGAAAAAAAAGTTTGAAAACGCACAAAGGCGTAAAAGCTTTTAAATGATGAAGGAGACAAGCGCACATTAAGGCGATAAACTCGCACAAGGCGAAAAAAGACGAACGCACATTAAGGCGATAAACTCGCACAAGGCGTAAAAAGACGAACGCACATTAAGGCGATAAACTCGCACAAGGCGTAAAAAGACGAACGCACATTAAGGCGATAAACTCGCACAAGGCGTAAAAAGACGAACGCACATTAAGGCGATAAACTCGCGCAAGGCGTAAAGGGTTGAAAATAAACGCGCAAAGGTGTAAAACATTTAAATGATAAAAGGACGGACTCGCAATAAGGCGATGGTATCCGTTGGAAAACGCACAAAGGCGTAAAATGTTTGAATTGACCACGGGGGCCAAGAAAAGTTTAAAATGGTCACGGGGGACCAAGAAAAGTTGGATTGGTCACGAGGGACCAAGAAAGGTTCAAATTGGTCGCGAGGGACCAAGAAAGGTTCAATTTGGTCGCGAGGGACCAAGAAAGGTTCAAATTGGCCGCGAGGGACCAAGAAAGGTTCAAATTGGTCGCGAGGGACCAAGAAAGGTTCAAATTGGCCGCGAGGGACCAAGAAAGGTTTAAATTGGTCGCGAGGGACCAAGAAAGGTTCAAATTGGTCGCGAGGGACCAAGAAAGGTTAAAGTGCGTTGGACGCGTTGAAAATAGAATGACGATTGTCCGAGCAACGAGACATACGTCAAGCATTCGTACAACCGGGGAAAGGAGAGACATACGTCAAACCACCCTTTTTCATTCAAGTTTTGTTTGAAATTGAGAAAACGTATTTTTGGGGAAGCTAGAAAAGAATGACGATCGTCTAAGCAACGAGACATACGTCAAGTGTTTATCCGATCGGGGAAAGGAGAGACATACGTCAAACCACCCTTTTTCATTCAATTTTTGCTTGAATTTTAAGAAAATGTATAAACTGTCAAAACGCTCGTTTTTTAGAACTCAAATGAAAAGAAATAATTGTTCAAATTAGTTGTTGCAACCAAAATGAACAAGCTTGTTGCTTAATTAAAAAAAAGAAAATGTTTTTGTTGTTTTGATGATTTTTGTTTGGTTGGTTTGGAAGGACAAGGTCCTTTGCCTACATACCCAAATGGGATCAAAACCGATGTAGTTCAGAATAAAAAAAACGAGTGATTTGTTATGTTGATTTTAAAGCTTGAAAATGTTTGTGAAAGATAAAATGAGCCAAAGTGGCGAGTGAATGAAGTTTGATTGATTTTAATTGCAAAAATAAAGTCTAATATGATTAAGATTGATTGAAGTTTAATTAAAAGAAAGTTGCTTGGTTTGAAATCCAAGGCTTTGTTAATGAAGAATATTTTTGATGAAGTTTTTGAATATTTGAAATGTTTTTGGTTTTTTTTATGATTTTTTACTTGGAGTTAAAAACAAAATAAGTGCGATAAAAAAACTAAACGCGAGAGAATAAAACGATTGTTGGATTAAAACGAAAGAGTTTTTTTTTCTTGGATTTAAACTATGAAAAATGAAAAAAATGCAAAGCATATTTATATATATTTGTTCCTAAATGCATGTATATTCTAATGACATAGAAAAATGCAAAATAAAATGAACAATTAGAAATAAATAAAAATAAATAAAATGCATGAGATGATATGATAAGTAAATAAATGGGATGTTAAAAATAAAAGAACAAATAAAAGGATAAAATAATAAAAGGAAAATAAAATTGCAAAGAAAAAATAAAAGAAATAAAAAAAGGAGGTGTAAAAATAAAACTGGGGGTGCAAGAAGTGAAAAATAAATCAGATTGAAAGAAAAAGGCCCAAAATGTATTGGGCCAACGTAAATTAATCTGATCAGACGGCCCTGATCTGATCACAGGGGAAAGTAAGCCAGGGCCGTATGATTAAAAATCAGAGGGCCAGGAGAGCGTGGGTGTACGCTAACGCGTACACCCTCTCACACCGAATCAGGGAGGGGGTATTTAAACCCTTCCCTTCACAAATTTTTCTCATTTTTTCATTCACTTCTCTCTCTTCTTTCCCTCTCTTGGCCGAAATTCCTTCTCTCCCCCTTCTCTCTAACTTGCTCGCCGGAAAGGAATTCCGGCGTGGTGGCCGCCGGCCAAGACGGCGGCGCCACCGCGCCGGATAAAAAATTTCGTTTTTTTCAAAAAACAAACCCCATTTTTTATATATCCTTTTCCTTTCTCCTCTCAAATAACTATTTTTCTCAAAATCCCTCTAAAAAAGAGTAGATCTAGCTTTGAAAAAACAAAAAAAATTACCCTTTTCTCTTGTTTTGTTTCGGTTCTTGCTTTGCTCTTGTGTTGTTATGTGCGTGTGTGTGTGGTCTGTTTGCTGTGTGTGTGTGTTAGCCGTGCGTTTGTTGTGTTTTTGCGTGGGTTTGTGTGGTAGTGTATGGCTGGGACGCGTACGGATTTGTGGTGTTATGAGTGTGAGTTTAGTGTGTTATTTTGCCTTGCTGTGTTGTGGTGTTTATGTGTTAGGGGGGGGGGGGGGGGGGGGGGGGGGCGTGAGTTTTGTTTTGGTGGTGAGTGGAAAAACGTGTTGCTTGTTATGTTGCTGTTTGTGTTGGGAGCTTTTGTGTTTGTTGGCTAAAAAAAAAAATCTGCTTGTCCAAATTTTCTTCTCAAAATTTTTCTTCTCTTTTTTCTTGTGTTCTGTTGATCCTGTTTTATAGAAGAAATTTGAGCTGCTTGTCATAGATTAAGGATAAGCTTGCAAGTTGTTTTCTGCAGATTTTTGGATAGGATTTGAGGATTGTGATGATGATTTTGGAGGATTTGTGATGATGAAAAAAAAGGAATTGGGGCGCTGTGCAGGTTGTGTTTGTTGACTGGACTTGGACCAAAAATAAAATAAAAAATAAAAATAATAATAATAATAGTAATAAATAATAATAATGATAAATAATAAAAAAGGAAGTAAATAAAATGGTAATAATAGTAAAATTAATGATAATAAAAACTGAAATTAATAGTAAAAATAAAAAGTAATAAAAATAAAATAAATAAACGAGACAAAAAATGACATGAGGTATTTTAAAATACCTCCCTGCCGAAATTTCGTCTGAAACGACGAAAATTCTCGGCCCTTTAAAAAAATGCGTAAAACGAGACAATAAGTAAAACGAGACGAAAATGGGTCAAAAAATGGGGTATGACAGATGCCCCTATTTAAGTTTCTTCGCTACGGAGATTAAAAGGTGAAATTTTGATTCGACGGGTCGAAGAAACTTAAATACAGAGTACACCATTTTTTGACCAATTTTGGACAGTAAAACATTATGGATGTGATGCCATGTATGCAATGTTATGAATGCATGTGATGCAATTATGAATGCAAGACGGCAAAGATGACCTGATAGGGGATAAACAGAGACAAAGGGACACCCGGGTTCGTTAAAGAAACAGGATCCAACTCTATTGGGGATAGTGTTCCACTGGGGAAAAAGGTTAGCCGCTTGGGTTATTGCCGAACTGTTCACTGGGGAGAATGGACAATTAACCACGGGAACCAAAAAGGGTAAAATGTCAGCTGTTCGGGTTAAATTCCGAACTGCCACTGACGACAAGGATTGAATGTAAAGGTCAGCTGTTCGGGTTAAATTCCGAACTAACACTGAATGATGATAAAACAAGGGTATAAAAGTCAGCTGTTCGGGTTAAATTCCGAGCTACTGATGACAAGACAACGAAGGTAAAAGTCAGTCGTTCGGGTTAAATTCCGAACTACCACTGAATGAGAAACAAGAAGGTTAAAAGGTCAGCTGTTCGGGTTAAAATCCGAACTACCACTGAGGATAAAAACAAAGTCAGCTGTTCGGGTTAAAATCCGAACTACCACTGAGGATAAAAACAAAATCAGCGGTTCGGGTTAAAATCCGAACTACCACTGAATGAGAAACAAGAAGGTTAAAAGGTCAGCTGTTCGGGTTAAAATCCGAACTACCACTGAGGATAAAAACAAAGTCAGCTGTTCGGGTTAAAATCCGAACTACCACTGACGACAAGAAATAAAATGTCACGTCAACTGTCCGGGTTGTTTACCGAACTGTTCATTGACGATAAAAAGAAAAGTCAATTGTTCGGGTTGGTTACCGAACTGTACATTGACAACAGGAAATAAAAAGACATGTCAACTGTCCGGGTTGGTTACCGAACCGTTCATTGACGATAAAAAGAAAAGTCAACTGTTCGGGTTGGTTACCGAACTGTACATTGACAACATGAAATAAAAGAAATGTCAACTGTCCGGGTTGTTTACCGAACTGTTCATTGACGACAGGAAATGAATGTCAACTGTCCGGGTTGGTTACCGAACCGTTCATTGACGATAGAAAATAAAAAGACATGTCAACTGTCCGGGTTGGTTACCGAACCGTACATTGACGACAGGAAATGAATGTCAACTGTCCGGGTTGGTTACCGGACCGTTCATTGACGACAGAAAATAAAAAGACATGTCAACTGTCCGGGTTGGTTACCGAACCGTACATTGACGACAGGAAATGAATGTCAACTGTCCGGGTTGGTTACCGAACCGTTCATTGACGACAGTGAGGATGCGGCTGACAAGCCGTTCCTTACGGAATTGCCCCTTCAATTGGGGAAAAGGGATGCACAAGCTGTTCGTTAAAGAACTTGTCACTTGGCACAACACTGGGGAATATGCACAAGCTGTTCGTTAAAGAACTGCCACTTGGCATAAAGACACGATAAAAAGATGCGCAAGCTGTTCGTTTGAACTGCCACTTGGCGTAAAAGGGTGACACCACTTAACCAAACGGATTGGGGATGACACTTGGGGAACATTTACTGGTTACTATGATGGGATGCCGAGCGAAGTCGGGCTTTGGTTATGATTTGGTATTTGTGAGTGTGAATGATGACTCACTGGGGAATGCCAATAAAATTGGGCTTTATTTTGTAACATCACTGGAGGATGACATTGGAGGAAAAGAAAAATGCAGATTGTTTATGATTGATTGGTAAGAAACGTGGTGGTTAAAGCAACCATGTACAGATGATATTGCAGTGTGTTGCATGTATGAATGCGCATATGCATGAATGCGTGATTATATGATTTGCATGTTTGTACAAATGTACAAATGCATGAATGCATGAATGTAGGAATGTATGAATGTACCAATGCAGGATTTCTCACTGAGGATGTTGTGTGAAAGATTGGCTTGCACTGGGGATACCCTAAATGTTTGTTAAGGAATTGCCCCTTGATATAAGAATACAATGAAAGATTGCACAAGCTGTTCGTTAAAGAACTGCCGCTTGGCTTACAATAAGGTGACATCAACAGATCAGACACGTTGGGGATGACACTCGACTGTTTTGATTTATTGCATGACCGACAACTTGGTGAAACAAGATTTAGACCGGTAAAATGAAAAGTGGACCGACGTCGCATTGCAAACACTCGGTAATCTTTGATGGGGATGATGTCGCAGGGAACACATCCAAAATGTTGACGGGGTAAAGCTGTAACCATTGATGAGGAACACATACCTCATGGGGAAATTGTTACTTCACTGGGGAATCATGCTAATCCGCTGGGGAAAAGAACTGGTGATTCCGCCGGGAGTGCTTATGTTTTGTTTGGATGCCGAGCGAGGTCGGGCTTTGATTGTAGTTGGATGCCGAGCGAGGTCGGGCTTTGATTGAGGTGCCGAGCGAGGTCGGGCTTTGATTGGGGTGCCGAGCGAGGTCGGGCTTTGATTGGGGTGCCGAGCGAGGTCGGGCTTTGATTGGGGTGCCGAGCGAGGTCGGGCTTTGGTTGTGTTTGAATGCCGAGCGAGGTCGGGCTTTGATTGGGGTGCCGAGCGAGGTCGGGCTTTGATTTGAATTGGATGCCGAGCAAAGTCGGGCTTTTGGGGTGGTGCCAATGACAATTGGGCTTTTGGGGTTGAGACTCCACTGGGGGATGCCAATAAAATTGGGCTTTGGTTGCGACCTTGCTGGGGATATAAGGATCATTTTGGAAGCATGATCGATATCCAGCCTTAGATGCCAATGGTGGTTGGGCTTTTGTGAGTAGGTGCCAATGACAATTGGGCTTTTGATTGTTTTGGACAAAGGTTGACTTCCTAGGGAGTTTGTTAATCCACCGGGGATTGTGCTAATCCGCCGGGGAGAAGAACTGATGATTCCGCCGGGAATGCTACCTTCTTCGTTGTTTTTTCCTGAATCGTCCTTTCGGGCTTTCGATTCATTGGGGATATTCCCTTTTGATTTACTGAGGATTTCGCTGGGGAATCCCTTGAAAGAAGTCCGATGTGGGATAAACATATGTCATGTTTAACACTGGGGATAATGATTGGATGCCGAGCAAGGCCGGGCTTTGATTGTAATTGGTTGCCGAGCGAAGTCGGGCTTTTTGTAATGTGGGTGCCGAGCGAGGTCGGGTCGGGCTTTTTGTAATGTGGGTGCCGAGCGAGGTCGGGCTTTTTGTAATGTGGGTGCCGAGCGAGGTCGGGCTTTGATTGTTGGATGCCGAGCAAGGTCGGGCTTTTATGTTTGACTGCTGAGCGAGGTCGGGCTTTGATTGGGGTGCCGAGCGAGGTCGGGCTTTTGATGATTGGATGCCGAGCAAAGTCGGGCTTTGTGAATGATTGGGCGCCAAGCATGGTTGGGCTTTGGTTTGATATTGTGGGTGCCAATGAGAATTGGGCTTTTGTTGGTAATGAGGATTGGTCGGAAATTCCCGAATGCATGATTCCTATGAGATTTGCACATGCAATTTTGAGGTTCCCATTAATCCCAGATTGCACTAAAAATTTGAAACAATACCAAACACAAAATTTTATCGTACAACTCAAGTTAATAATATGTTTATCAATGAACCAACCTAACACTCATTTAAGTTTAAACAAATTGAATATTAATTGTGGGGGTATTGAACAATCATCCGGCAAGTTTGCTAACATTCCGATCGAGTTATGTGTCCATCTAATCATTGTTTCTAAAAGCACGAAAGCATTGATCACAAGGTCTTCGAGGGTTGTAATTTGGCTTGGTTACAAAAGAAATGTCATATGTGGGGAAATTGAATTCAAATGGCCAAGCAAGAGGAACATTCTTTCTAAATTACACCCTTCCTCCTTTATTCAATCACAACTCTTGGTGATTTACAAATGTTTTTCTTTGATCCTCGACAACTTTTTGATTTAGAGATTTTCTCTTTCTCTCTTTTTTCTTTTTCTTTTCTTTCTTTTTTTTTTTGTTCTTGTTGTCAAGACCAATTTACAAAATTCACCATTTCTTGACATTCACAACCTCCTTTTTTCAACTTAATCAAAGATGATACCCTAATTGAATGTTCCTTCCTCTTTCGGCAAAGGACAATAATCATGAAGGTTAAGGGTTCAAAAATGAAAGTAAAAATATCAGAATTCAATAATGATTTAACTATGAACTGAATTTTTTTACAAATTCCGGCAATTTCATTAAGCAATTGAGCTTATGAGAATTGGCAGTCCATAGTTAATGATTCTGATTCATTAGGCTCAAAAGGGGTTAACAAATGCTCACTTCTCACAGGGTGGGCTATTTGTGGTCAAGTGTTTTCACTCATTTTCAAAAAATGCCTTGATCCTATCAATGCTTTCGTACAATCTAAAACAACGCTTAGATTTAACATAACAAAATCGAGTTTAAACAAAAAATGCCGGTCTCCTGCATATATATAATGATTTTGAGGATTCCTCACATTTTGGCTGGTTCTAAATGGTTCACCGAATAAACATATTAAAAACGCAAGTTGCATGATATAACTTTTGTACTAAGTACGTATTCTCCTTTCAAGTTTAATCATGGAAAAAAAACAGGAAACATGTATCTTAGCTTTGCGCAAATTAATCAAATTTTATCACTACCATGCATTTGTGGTTGAATCATTGGATCAATCCATATGATGTGGTTGGTTGCCGATCAAGGTCGGGCTTTGATTGTGGATTGTGCCAATGATGATTGGACTTTGGTTGGAAATTATATTTGTGAAGTCGCCATTGAAAATTGGACTCTTGTAGGAGATTGAGGAATGCCAATGACGACCGGGTTTTTTGTGAATTGGGGAAAAGGCCGCAGTAGCCTGGGGGTTGGTAATCTCGGGTTGAGGTACCGAAATCCCTTGAAGAGTAGTGGGAATATGGATGAATTCCTCACCAAAGTCGAACGGCATGCCCCATGTACAAACGGGGGATAGTTGCCCCTATTTATATGTGCGGGTTGCTTTGGGACGTCGAGCCACTTTCCTTAATGGGATAACACGTAGTGTTGCGAATGAAATGCGAACACCGACGACTCACTTCGGATTGTAAGAAATCCTTAGGGTAAAAAAGGAAAGGAGTTTTGGACTCGAAGATGGACGTATGCATGATAATGAATGATGTATGTAAAATGCATGAAAATTTTTTTTGTTTTGCTTTACAAGGAAATTAAAAAGTGCAATTAATTTCCTATAAAGCAAAGTGATATGCGAAAATTATTTTCCATGAATGTAAATGTATGCATATGTATGACATGTATGTTCAAAATTTCCCCCATCCTCACGTGTAGGCTCTAAAGATGAGATTTTCTAAAAAGGTCCCTAGAGATCACGGACCTCACAAGGAACTATTGTCGTCAATTGCAAATGCTCGCAAGACCTCAATATATTCCAAGTGAAATCTACTCTAGGCGGGGTTTTCGCATCTTCCCTTCAAGACATACGTCAAGTGGGCCTCCGCTACGCAACCCCATCCTATCTTAATTTTTTCTCAAAGCTCGGGAATAGAGCCTCACACGTCCGGCATTAACCCGAACAATGTGGAGTAACATCGCTCAAGTAACCCCACAATATATATAACATGGATATAAAGCAAATATGAAACAAATACATATAAAGCAAATGATAAACAAATAAGGATAACAAAGCATAAGCGTGCAAGCAAAACAAAGACACTTTAGCCTAAAAGCCAACTAAGATAGGCTTGACTTATCATACACAAAAACAAAGTGTTTAAGTGTTCTTCACTAATCCCCAGTGAAGTCGCCATTTTTGTCGCGTCAAATTTCGGATATCAAGCTATTGACTAGCATTGAATCACTAATTTTAAATCACGACTGAACTTTTAATATTTCGGGGAAAAAGGAAAAAAGTTCGAAATTACCTTGAAAAAAAAATTTTAGGTTCGAAAGTCGATTATGCGAGGGGAAGGTATTAGCACCCCTCACATCCGTTGTACTCAACGGGAACCTCTTAGTTGACTTAGGCTTAAAATGTTTTTTGACGTTTTGCTTGCATGCTTAATCATATATATATATATATATATATATATATATATATATATATATATATATATATAAAGGAACAAGAAAATATAATGTGAGGTGAAGAAAGAGATAAAAACAAATGAAATAGAAAAAAGAAAAAAAAGATTTTTTAATAATGGGCTTGACAAGATGACAATCCTGCTCCTACGTATCTCCCGGTAGTCGGAGAATTCAAAGCTTACGTAGTTCTTGAAAAAAAAGTTTGAAAACGCACAAAGGCGTAAAAGCTTTTAAATGATGAAGGAGACAAGCGCACATTAAGGCGATAAACTCGCACAAGGCGAAAAAAGACGAACGCACATTAAGGCGATAAACTCGCACAAGGCGTAAAAAGACGAACGCACATTAAGGCGATAAACTCGCACAAGGCGTAAAAAGACGAACGCACATTAAGGCGATAAACTCGCACAAGGCGTAAAAAGACGAACGCACATTAAGGCGATAAACTCGCGCAAGGCGTAAAGGGTTGAAAATAAACGCGCAAAGGCGTAAAACATTTAAATGATAAAAGGACGGACTCGCAATAAGGCGATGGTAACCGTTGGAAAACGCACAAAGGCGTAAAATGTTTGAATTGACCACGGGGGCCATGAAAAGTTTAAAATGGTCACGGGGGACCAAGAAAAGTTGGATTGGTCACGAGGGACCAAGAAAGGTTCAAATTGGTCGCGAGGGACCAAGAAAGGTTCAATTTGGTCGCGAGGGACCAAGAAAGGTTCAAATTGGCCGCGAGGGACCAAGAAAGGTTCAAATTGGTCGCGAGGGACCAAGAAAGGTTCAAATTGGCCGCGAGGGACCAAGAAAGGTTTAAATTGGTCGCGAGGGACCAAGAAAGGTTCAAATTGGTCGCGAGGGACCAAGAAAGGTTAAAGTGCGTTGGACGCGTTGAAAATAGAATGACGATTGTCCGAGCAACGAGACATACGTCAAGCATTCGTACAACCGGGGAAAGGAGAGACATACGTCAAACCACCCTTTTTCATTCAAGTTTTGTTTGAAATTGAGAAAACGTATTTTTGGGGAAGCTAGAAAAGAATGACGATCGTCTAAGCAACGAGACATACGTCAAGTGTTTTATCCGATCGGGGAAAGGAGAGACATACGTCAAACCACCCTTTTTCATTCAATTTTTGCTTGAATTTTAAGAAAATGTATAAACTGTCAAAACGCTCGTTTTTTAGAACTCAAATGAAAAGAAATAATTGTTCAAATTAGTTGTTGCAACCAAAATGAACAAGCTTGTTGCTTAATTAAAAAAAAGAAAATGTTTTTGTTGTTTTGATGATTTTTGTTTGGTTGGTTTGGAAGGACAAGGTCCTTTGCCTACATACCCAAATGGGATCAAAACCGATGTAGTTCGGAATAAAAAAAACGAGTGATTTGTTATGTTGATTTTAAAGCTTGAAAATGTTTGTGAAAGATAAAATGAGCCAAAGTGGCGAGTGAATGAAGTTTGATTGATTTTAATTGCAAAAATAAAGTCTAATATGATTAAGATTGATTGAAGTTTAATTAAAAGAAAGTTGCTTGGTTTGAAATCCAAGGCTTTGTTAATGAAGAATATTTTTGATGAAGTTTTTGAATATTTGAAATGTTTTTTGGTTTTTTTTATGATTTTTTACTTGGAGTTAAAAACAAAATAAGTGCGATAAAAAAACTAAACGCGAGAGAATAAAACGATTGTTGGATTAAAACGAAAGAGTTTTTTTTTCTTGGATTTAAACTATGAAAAATGAAAAAAATGCAAAGCATATTTATATATATTTGTTCCTAAATGCATGTATATTCTAATGACATAGAAAAATGCAAAATAAAATGAACAATTAGAAATAAATAAAAATAAATAAAATGCATGAGATGATATGATAAGTAAATAAATGGGATGTTAAAAATAAAAGAACAAATAAAAGGATATAATAATAAAAGGAAAATAAAATTGCAAAGAAAAAAATAAAAGAAATAAAATAGAGAGGTGTAAAAATAAAATTGGGGGTGCAAGAAGTGAAAAATAAATCAGATTGAAAGAAAAAGGCCCAAAATGTATTGGGCCAACGTAAATTAATCTGATCAGACGGCCCTGATCTGATCACAGGGGAAAGTAAGCCAGGGCCGTATGATTAAAAATCAGAGGGCCAGGAGAGCGTGGGTGTACGCTAACGCGTACACCCTCTCACACCGAATCAGGGAGGGGGTATTTAAACCCTTCCCTTCACAAATTTTTCTCATTTTTTCATTCACTTCTCTCTCTTCTTTCCCTCTCTTGGCCGAAATTCCTTCTCTCCCCCTTCTCTCTAACTTGCTCGCCGGAAAGGAATTCCGGCGTGGTGGCCGCCGGCCAAGACGGCGGCGCCACCGCGCCGGATAAAAAATTTCGTTTTTTTCAAAAAACAAACCCCATTTTTATATATCCTTTTCCTTTCTCCTCTCAAATAACTATTTTTCTCAAAATCCCTCTAAAAAAGAGTAGATCTAGCTTTGAAAAAACAAAAAAAATTACCCTTTTCTCTTGTTTTGTTTCGGTTCTTGCTTTGCTCTTGTGTTGTTATGTGCGTGTGTGTGTGGTCTGTTTGCTGTGTGTGTGTGTTAGCCGTGCGTTTGTTGTGTTTTTGCGTGGGTTTGTGTGGTAGTGTATGGCTGGGACGCGTACGGATTTGTGGTGTTATGAGTGTGAGTTTAGTGTGTTATTTTGCCTTGCTGTGTTGTGGTGTTTATGTGTTGGGGGGGGGGGGGGGGGGGGGGGGGGCGTGAGTTTTGTTTTGGTGGTGAGTGGAAAAACGTGTTGCTTGTTATGTTGCTGTTTGTGTTGGGAGCTTTTGTGTTTGTTGGCTAAAAAAAAAAATCTGCTTGTCCAAATTTTCTTCTCAAAATTTTTCTTCTCTTTTTTCTTGTGTTCTGTTGATCCTGTTTTATAGAAGAAATTTGAGCTGCTTGTCATAGATTAAGGATAAGCTTGCAAGTTGTTTTCTGCAGATTTTTGGATAGGATTTGAGGATTGTGATGATGATTTTGGAGGATTTGTGATGATGAAAAAAAAGGAATTGGGGCGCTGTGCAGGCTGTGTTTGTTGACTGGACTTGGACCAAAAATAAAATAAAAAATAAAAATAATAATAATAATAGTAATAAATAATAATAATGATAAATAATAAAAAAGGAAATAAATAAAATGGTAATAATAGTAAAATTAATGATAATAAAAACTGAAATTAATAGTAAAAATAAAAAGTAATAAAAATAAAATAAATAAACGAGACAAAAAATGACATGAGGTATTTTAAAATACCTCCCTGCCGAAATTTCGTCTGAAACGACGAAAATTCTCGGCCCTTTAAAAAAATGCGTAAAACGAGACAATAAGTAAAACGAGACGAAAATGGGTCAAAAAATGGGGTATGACAGGGTTTTACAGAGATTTACTCAAAAATTCAAAACTCCTTCCCATTATCAATCGTAATATCTATCTCCCCGATTTTCTCCAAAAAGGCACTCAGATATGATTTCATTTCATATATTCTCTAATATATCCTTCAAAAATATATATTCTCTAATATATATATATATATATATATATATATATATATATATATATATATCACCGAAAAAATATATAAAATATATATAGTATATTCCTTTATGACGTGAGTCTTGCACGATATATTATATATATATTTTTTGGTCATATATTCTTACTTATCCATTTATCTATTGTTACTAACAGCTTTGCTTGACTTCTTTTGGGTTGAGTCTATCCCTTTATGACGTGAGTATATCCCATTAATACCACTAATATAAGTAGTCCCATCAGATTTAGGTTTGTTATTTTTAAAGCTAGCCCCAGCAATTTCAGTTTGCCCAAGCAGAGCGCTAGCCATCTCTCTCAGATACTCGTTTATCATACTTTGATACTCCATAATAACACCAACGTTTATCGTATTTCCAACATCGTGAAAATACTTAAGTGTATTGATGATGATGATGCGATGAAGTCGATTATTTTTTAGTCGGATATGCGTGCAATGATTCCCAGTTGATGGAGGTCATGGTGTTATTATGGAGTATCATGGTTTTGATAAATAAGTCTATGGTAGAATTAGATTATATAAAGAACTTGTTAAACTACCAACAAATATCATATGGTAATTGATGGTGGTATTGATACACAACAACCACAATCTGAAGGTGAATATCAGATGATTATTTCTATTCTTTTTTTTTTCGGAGGAGGAATTATTTCTATTCTTTAGTGCTATGTTTTGTTGTGAGTTCAAGTAAATTGGCTCAATGTGTTAAACTATTTAAGTAACGATCAAAATTATGTGTATCATTTTATTACGGATTCAACAACGAAGATTATTTTAGTGGTTTTTTTTTTTGGTATATCAATTTGCCTGTTATGAGTACAAATATATTTCTTTCATTGAAATTTTGGTGCAAAATAACAATTTCTGTGATGCACACACATATATCTAGATTAAAAAGCAAAACATGCCCTAGGATTGTACTATGTATTTCAATTCTCTAAGCTAGCTTAACTTCTCACTTAGAGAATTTCCCTGAAATCAAATTTCTTGGAAATTTTGCTTTGGTATCCATCATGATGGTTCAACACTAAAAAGAAAAAGGTCATTTCAACACTACAAAGAAAAAGGTCATAGTACTTAAAATAGCATTCAAGGTCTAACTATCTAATATTTACTTTGAATTAGAGGATTATCATTAGGTTTCTTGTCAAATAAGTTAATAAATGCCTTAAACTATATTAGTGAAAGTAGGTAATTTTGGCACTTATCACTTTGAATTAGGCATAAATTATATTGTTCTGATCAACCTAGTGCAAAGTCAATCTAGTTGAGGTTAAGCCGAGGAGATAGAAGTTTAACCCAGAAGCTAATTAAAAATTATATCCCTTTCACTTTTTGTAAGTAATGTTCCAAACTTACTTTACGATAACGATTTCAGAATTATTCTGAATCGTTGCAAGTTATTAAAACGATAAGAATACCAATTATTGATCTCAAGGACTATATGTTACTATTAATTCACTTTTAAATCACCAAGTCGTACAAAAGTTCTTGTTGATTTTATTATCACTACATAAAAATATCAGATGATTATTTCTATTCTTTTTTTTTCGGAGGAGGAATTATTTCTATTCTTTAGTGCTATGTTTTGTTGTGAGTTCAAGTAAATTGGCTCAATGTGTTAAACTATTTAAGTAACGATCAAAATTATGTGTAACATTTTATTACGGATTCAACAACGAATATTATTTTGATTGTTTAGTGGTTTTTTTTTCTTTGGTATATCAATTTGCCTGTTATGAGTACAAATATATTGCTTTCATTGAAATTTTGGTGCAAAATAACAATTTCTTTGATGCACACACATATATCTAGGTGGAACTAAATTAAAATGCAAAACATGCCCTAGGATTGTACTTTGCATTACTTGATTTCAGCTCCAACTTGCTGACGTAGTCGAAAGCGTAGGCTAGCAAGCGTTAAACTTAAATTAAAAAGAAATAAGTTTGCAAGCGACAAAGTTGTGAACATAGGATTCCGAAATCCACTAGAAATTGAGAACACTCTCTAAAATATTATTGAATGAATAAAAGCCGGAGGCTACAACTGTTAAGCTTAAATAGGGAAATAACAAAATCTTAATGGGCTGAAAATCCAAAATAGAAAACAAAATAAACAAATAAATAAATTGGGCCGAAATAATAAAATACTAAGGAAACCCTCCTACATCAGTCTCCTCCACCTCCGAAGAACTCGACCCCGGGTGCTTGTTCTGATAAAGAGTTTCACATGCATGTTGACTCTTCAATTGAACATGAGACCACCCTAGAAGAAGTTATGGATACCAACTATGAAAATAGCAACAAATACTCCCCGAAGTAATGTGGAATGGGTCAGCTTGTGATCACTAAAATACTTAAAAGCGTTAAGGTTGAAATATGAATCCCTTGCTGCCAAGTCTTTCCTTCACACCAAAACTTGCCTCTGTCAAATACAAAGTTGAGCAATCCATGAAAGGTGAACATTCTCCAACAAACTTCATTAACAACAACTACAATTGAATTCTCTTGGGTATTGCTGGCCCATAAAGAATGAAGAATACTCAAATATCATGTTGAAAGAAGGTGGAGAGTGTCCTTTACTTCCATGCCCAAACATCATTGCATCCTACAAAATAAGGTCATATGATTTTGCTCCAAATTGAATACAAGAACCGTGTTTCCTAGAAACAAACCCATATTTCCTATCTCTTTCAAATAATGAAGATTCCCAAAAAGCATTCTTATCATCATAAGATCTCACCACATACAGATGCATCTTTCCCCTAATTGGCAGCAATATTGAATCATCACATGGTGATAAAAGACCTAGACGAACTTCCTGACTTAAAACCACAACAACATCAATCATTATCTTAAAGTATTTAAAAATGTTTATAAGGAACCCTTGTTGTGCAATCCCACTCATTAAGGGGTTATCATCTTTCCCTTTGTATTTCATGACAAGAATTATAATAGGCATAGCCAATCTTATTAGTAATGAAGGGCATAAAAACTTATTTGGTCCATCAATTAGACTATTAAACCATGGTATAAGCATGCTGTTTCTCTCCATGACATAACCCCAAGAATATTTTGCTTGAGAAAAGTTAGTCACGTTAGTTAAAACAAAAGTTGAGAAGTGAGTACCATTAACTCTAGGGGTCAACATTGTCACTATACTCATACTAGTTGACACCAAAGTATATTTTAGACAAGTAAAATTTGCTTGTATCAATGAGTAAACTAGTGAATCAGCTAGTTTGAGTTGAAACATGAATTTTGCCACTTGATATTCTTTTCTCATCTAAGTCAAACTTATAGTAGGGTCACACGGTAGACCCAATATGTAAAATACCCATGCTGCCCTTAATTGCTCTCGATCCTTCCAAACTAATTCAACCATGAAACACACCTGTTTTGCTAAGATGGAACCCTTCGATGTATCAAGCCCATATGATGCCGTCGACGATGGTTGTGGATGAGCTTCTGCCTGCATCCTGGTGTCCGGAGGTTCTGGTGGCGGTGAGATTGTTGCCGGATTTCGCACAAATATGGCTTAGACGGAGCTGCCACAGGTAGGCCGACATCTAGCGGTGGATCGTCGGACTTATGTAGGTTCTGGTTATCGGGACTTATTCCAATGCAACTTCTGGTAATATTAAAGTTGGAACGAGGTTGATTTCTGATACCGTCTTCTGTATAATTAGGCTTGTTCTTTGATTTAGCGATGTGATAAGTGTTAGAAAGTGAGTAATTTCATGTCATATTTTAAGGCACTTTAGTTACTTGTTTTGCAAGTTATTCAAGGAAAAGCTAAGAGTTGATGAATAAATGCCATTTATGCTTTGTATGCCTTAACTTACCCCATTTGTGTAGGAAAACGCAAGCTAGGACTTGAAATTATCAAAGAATCATGACGAAAAGCAAAAGTCTACTCGCCAGGGCGAGCAAAAGGCGAGGTCATGGCGAGCAAAGTCAGAGAGCCCAAATTTTTACAAGTCCAAGCCTTGCCACAGCGAGTGAATGGCGAGCTAACTCGCCATGGCGAGTTGAAGCCGAGCCTACAACGAGTGTAGGCAGGGAGCATCAAAATTGTCAAGTCATCAGTGCGCCACAGCGAGGCCATGGCGAGCCACGGCGAGCTTGCAGCAAGGAGCTCCAGAAAGGAATGAAACAGGGAACTCGCCCAGCGAGCGTTACCCTCACCATGGCGAGCTAAGGCGGTTTCAGAAAAAGTGATGACGTGGCTGAAACCCACTGGCGAAGGAAGCTCAACTCGCCGTGGCGAGCTGAATCTCACTCAAAGAGAAGTCACTTTCTAGTTATACTATTTAAGCTTTTTCTCATACTTTTAGATATTATTATGTTATTTTTTTAGAAAGAGAATAGGGCTAAATGAGCTGTTCTTCATAGAGCAAGAGTGATTGAGTGTGGATTAAATAAGAATCTTTGAGAAATCAAGACTTAGCAATGGATCACCTTTCTTTCCACTGTTGTAATGTTGTCATGACAATGATCAACTAACTCTCCTTTGTTGGGATTAGAGGTACTTAATCAAGCTTAAATGTAATCTTTTGATCTTTGAAATATATGATTCTAGCACTTTTCTGTAATATTGAGTTTATTCTTGTTATTCATTCTTATGTTTGATTTAAATGTTATTGAAAAATACTTTTGAATCTAGGGTTAGAATAATCTTATATCAAAATAAGAATTCTAGACATAGGATTGTGTTTTGATAATCATACAAAGTATCGGAACGTAATGTTATCGGATCGTTTAATAGATTGAGAAATCGTTGATTAAACGATACGATCGATCTCACAACGTCATTTAGACATGAATGATGTTGTTGGGTGATGCGTGATAATATCGCTAAAAAGCTAGAATCCATATATATGATCATTAGAATATACTCGATGCTTGATTGATGAACCCTGATCCCAACGCTTTTACGCCCTATTACTCTCCGTTTTTACTACCGCTTTATAGTCGAATAATTTTATAGCAAACAATTGATTAAACCCTAACTTAAAATGATAATCGATGTTGAACGGTTTATAGTATCGCACTAGTCCCTGTGGATACAATATAAAAACATAATTGCTTTTGACCTAACATCACGATGCAGCTTTCTGATTTTATATCAGAATTTTCCATACTAACTGTTGAGTATTTAGAAGTTGGCTGCATGTTATGGTAAATTCAATGTGTTCAAGCAAAGCATCTCCAAGTGTTAGAGAAGTCTTCAGAAGCAAGAATTCGAATTTGAAGAGGTTCAGAAGCTGTTTTGTCCTTCAGAAGCTGAATGTGCCTTCAGACGCACTACAGTACTTCAGACACTGAATGGACCTTTAGACGCACTACAGTGCTTCAGACGCACTATTCACAGTTGACCAGCGTTGACTTCTTCAGAAGCTGGGTTTTTATGCGTTCTTTCTATGCGTATCTTTGTGAGATTTGTCAAGGATTAATTCAAGCATTTGGTTCTAGATGACTGAATTAAATTGATGAAGATCTTCTTGAAGATTGGCGTCGTTTTTATGATTGAATTAATTGTGCTGAAGAATCTTTATAAGATACAATGCAGAATTATTTGTTTCCTTATTGAGTCATTCATATTTCAAAAACATATCAAATTCAGAAGATTGGCTACAGATTTAAGAGAGCTGTTGAAGTCTATAAAAGGAGATGTGCTGCTATTGTTGAAGACTGACGAAGATTATTGCAGAAATCAGAATTTTAGTCTTTTGTGTTTTTAAACTTAGGTTTATTTTGTACACCACTCATCTGAGTTGGTTTAGAGTTTTATTGAGTTGTAATTCATTCTAAGCCTTTAGGTACGAATGAAGTCTTTGTTAGTTTGAAGTGTTTCTTCAAAACTGGGTAGTTTTTCAGAAGTTGTTTAGTAACTAGGTTGTTACTTGGATAGGAAGTAAGAAGGGGGTTTCTTATACTCAAGGTGTTGGGTAGAAATCAGAACTATAAGAGATTAAGTCAGAAGACTAGGAACAGGGGGTCTGTGTCTTGAGTCTTAGGATTAACTCCAATAGTGGATTTCCTTCCTGGATTGGTATCCTCCAGACGTAGGTGGTATTTGCACCGAACTGGGTTAACAAATATATGTGCCTTTTTACTTTTCCGCACCTTTATTACTGCTTCTGAACTGAATTTAATTGTGCTCTGTTTTACTATCTTTGTGCCCTGTTTTGCGTATTGTTCAAGTTCCAGCCAAAATTTCACTAACTTTATTCAATTTAGTGCTAGTTGTATATGTATCATGAGTCACAACGCTTGAAACATCATCCCCCTTATATTGTTCCTCCCGAGCCTCGTGAATGTTGTGACTTTCAGCTGAACCTTGATTTCCTTCATCCTTGTTGTTTTCGTTCTCCTTCTCATCACCCGCTAAATCATTTGTCTTGGCAGCCACCTGTCTCACCAGTTTAGCACCAATATTCTCAACCGGATCCTCCAACTCCTCAATTATTCGATTGTTTTGAACATGTGGAACCCTAATTGGTCCACCTCTCCTATTTTGTTTGTTTTGTTGGCGCAGTTATTCATCTGAGTTGTTAACATCCCCACTTGTGCAGTCGAAGCATTGATGACTGTGGTAAAATCCACGAATGTACCCTCAAGCTTTGCTTTCGTCACCGATTGATCTCCCATGGCTGTGTTGGAACAAAATAAGTTTTATATTATGCCTCTTGAGTTTTGATGATAACAAGGTATTAAAAGATCAATTAGATATGCTAATATTTGTTCAATTGTACAATACCATAGACAAAAATTTATACGGTCTTAATCATGTATTGGTTCTGAGAGAACAAATGTGGAGCAAAGAAATTTCAAGAGAATCTTAGTTTCAAGTTAGAATCTGAAGAAGTCAGACTCTGAAGGCAACCCAGAAGCTGGAGACTCAGACTCTGGAAAGCCAGACTCAGAAGCTGAAGACTTAGAACCTGAAGGCAACCCCAGAAGCTGAAGACTCAGAATCCGATAGCAAGACTCTGGAAGCTAGACTAAGGAAAGCTAAAGACCAATAATGCTGAAGCCTCTGCAAGTTCAAGCAATGGAAGTTCTGAAGGTTGAGAATGATAATGGATGTCATTACCAAAGAAGGACAACAGTACGTCCGTATCACCAACATTCTCATGTGCATTTGTACGATGCTGAAGCTTTGTCTCCTTGGAAAAGAATGGTTCATTCCCTATCAGGAAAAGGTTTCAAATTCATTCTTCATAGGACATTAACCAAATCAAGCAACAAATCAATGATGGTTTATCAAGCTTCTCTAACGACTTAATTGATGCGTTGGCATTCTTCAAACTTCTCTTTTCAACCTCTATATATAGGATTGAAGACCTGAAGAAATAACAAGACTCTGCAACATTTTGAAAGTGCTAAACCTCTGTCAAATTGAAATACGCATCAAACACTTAGAATTTCTTAACAACTTTTATATCTTAGAAATTCTTAAGTATTACAGTCTAAACTGTGTTGTATTTTGTGAACACCTCTGATTTTATATCAAGTGTTCAATCCAAAACAACTTTTCTTTGTATTCTTTGTTTGTAAGAATTCTCTTTCTTTTGTGCTTGAGCATTGAAAGTGTAACACCCCGAAAATTATAATTAATGATTTAATGAAGATAAATAGAGTATTATTGATTTTTATGTTTATGATGATGCATGTGGCTCGTATATTACATTATTTATGAGGAAATAGAGTTTTGAGGATTAATGATGTGCTTTGAGGATTGATGTGATAAAGAAAAGAATTAAATAAAAATAATATAGAGGAATGAGGTGTAGAATAGAAGTTTTAAACAAGTGGGGGAGGAGTGAAGTAAAAGAACAGTAAGTAGGGGAGAAAAGAATTATAACGAGTGACTGGCCCATGTATAAATAGAAAGATTAGGAATCAGGATGGTCACTTTTGCTGAAACGTACAAACAAGAGAAGAAGAGAAAAGAGAAGGAGGAAACGCTAGCTACAAAGGAGAGAGCTAAAAGCTGTAAATTCCGAAGAATTCGAGGTAAGGAGGAGAATCCTTTCACTTTAGGGTATATTATTTTATAACGGAGTTGTTTAATTCTTATGATGATGTTGTTATTACGTTGTAAACTTTGATGAGAAAATGATGATGAATGAATGTAAAGACGAAGTTGTAATATTTAAAATTAAGGGAAACTGGTTTAGGGTTTTCGAATTGAGGATTGACCATGAAGAGAGTGTTGGAATCGGTAGGTTAATGAAAAATTAGTGTTTGAATGATAGGGTAACCTTAGGGTGATGTTTAGGAACGAATTGGGTGAGTTTGGGGGTCGAGATTGTAGCCGGGGAAGCTCCATGGTGGAAAATCGCAAAATCTGAGTTTTGATGCTGTCAAAAATCGTGTCACAATTTTGTAGGCAGAAGCAAACCATTTTCTGGGCACAAAATCGTGCCACGATTTGCAGAATCGTGACACGATTTTGGAACAACTTTTTGACCATTTTCTGTTCCGATTTGAGCTTAGGTGTCTTCATTAAAGTTGTAGATATGAATGTTAGCTTTAATGTGGCGTTGGAGTGATCTTATTTAGACATACATAACTTTAGATATGATCAAAATACTAAACATGGGTCAACACGGTTGTGCACTCCTTCCAGGCTTAGGAAAACCGACTTTTCCACCCTTTTCTGTTCCGAATTGAGTTTAGGTATCTTCATGAAAGTTGTAGATAGAGATGTCAGCTTTCATTTGTTTTTGGTTTGACTCCATTTAGATCTCTAAAACTTGAGTTATGATTAAAATATTGTACCTGTGTCATGCTGCAATCTTCATGAAATGTCACCACAATCCTTTCATAGAACTCTAAAACATATTTGAAAACAATAGTAAGTCGAAGAAAGTTGTTAGTGTGGAAAGTAAGTGTAAGGGTCCTAAACCATCATACATGGAGTGGGAAGTGTGATAGGGCATGATATAAGGTGATTGACTCAAAATATTAGTGAGTCTAAACCTTGAACCAATGAAAGGTGGGAATTGTTTAGGCATAGTTCGTAACCAGACGACGAAGATAATAGTAGAAACTTAGAATAAAGGTCAAGTCTAAAATTATAAGTTAAAATAAAGAGTGCGGACATGGGTAAGACAAATGTATGATGTTAGTGGCTTAAGACACTAGATGACAGTAACAATGAACTAATATATGAAGATAGAATCTTAAAACTTAATAAGCCTAGTCTTATAGACGGAAAACATTATGAGGAGTGACGATAGAGTAGTATAAATCTTCAAGACTACAAATGAAGGATAAATGATTTCACTAGGAAGAAAGGATGTAGAGAACGAAGAAGGATGGGGTAAGTTCTAGGGATGCTATTGGAAATATGTAGTAATGAGTCGTTTTTAATGAAAAGGATGGATGTAGTAATGGTGTCGTAATTGGTGAGGGTATTGACGTGTCAAGAGTCGATAAGTGGTGAGTTGCATACTGTCTTTAGTGATGCTAGAGAAAGGGGGTTGAATAATTTAGGAAGGTAAAAGGGAAACGAGTTATATATTGTATAATGATATCGAACATTGGTGAGAAAGAAAAAGATGTAGATTCTAGCGGTGCAACAGATGAGATGAAATTTGTAGATTCTGATGGTGTAATAGATGAGATAAAATACGTAGATTCTGGCGATGTATATGATAGCGAGTAAAATATATAAATTCTGGTGACGATAATGACAAGTAAAAATATATAAATTCTGGTGACGATAATGATGAGTAAGATATATAAATTCTGGTGACGATAATGATGGGTAAGAGTATAAATTCTGGTGACGATAATGATGGGTAAGACGTATAAATTCTGGTGACGATAATGATGGGTATGATGTATAAAATTCTGGTGACGATAATGATGGGTAAGACGTATAAATTCTGGTGACGATAATGACGAGTAAGATGTATAAATCCCTGAAGTTGTTGTTAATGAGTTTTATTCATGCATCATATCATTATTAAGATTTTGGTGACGAATGCCGATGTGTTGTATTGTCCAGTAACATAACTCTGGCATATAATTTTGGTGAGTAGAGACCGGTACCGGCATGCATATAGGTGATAGAAAATAGTTGCATCATCTTATATAAGTGAATATATCTTGTGATTGGTGATGTTATGCAAGTTGTGTGTATATGATGTATATGTGTTATATGTGACGTACGTGATATATATTGATTGTGTGTATATGATGTATGTGTTATATGTGATGTATGTGATATATATATTGATGGTGTGTATATGGTTGATAAGTGACAAGTAATGAGTAAATTCATGTCTTTTTACAAGGCTTTTTAGTTACTTGTTTTACACGTTACCTAAGGAAAAGCATAGAAATTATGAATAAATGCCAATTATGCTTTGTATGCCTTATTCTTCCCAATTTGTGTAGGAAAAAGCAAGCCGGACTTGAAATTAGCAAGAAATCAAGAAGAAAAGATTGTGGAAGCTCGCTCAGCAAGCGCATGGCGAAGGAATGGCGAGTTGAAGCAGGGATTTTCAGGATGTTTCAAAGTATAACTCGCCTGGCGAGTTCAGGGCGAGTCCTTGGCAAGCTCAGGCAGGGATTTTCAGGAGCAGGGGAACTTGATTTCGCTCAGCGAAATATTCATCGCCCAGCGAGATCCAAGGCGGTTTAATGCTACTTGAAGACGTGGCTGAAGACCACTGGCAGAGGAATCTTATCTCGCTGAGCGAAGTAATTCTCGCTGAGCGAGATGTCACTTATAGGTTTTAGTATTTAAGCTTAGTTTCAGCTTTTAGGTTAAATTATTAAGATTTTATTAAGAACATATCTTAGAGTTTTTAAACAGAGAATAGGGCAAAAAGAGGTGAACTTCAAAGGACAAAAGGGATCAAGTTTAGATCAACTAAGGGTTTTTGAGAAATCAAAGCTTAGCCATGATCTTCATCTTTTCTCCAACTTTTGTAATGTTGTCATGAAAATGATCAACTAAATCTCCTTTGTTGGGATTAGAGGTAATGAATCAAGCCTAGATGTACTCTTTGATCATGTAAATATATGATTCTAGTATTTTATATCATATTGAGTTTATTCTTGTTATTCAATCTTATGCATGAATTAGTGTTATTGAAAAATACCTTTAAATCTAGGGTTAGAATAATCTTCTATTAAAACAAGAATTCTAGACATAGAATTATGTTTTGATAATCACTTAAAGCATCAAAAATTAATGCTATTGGATCGCTTAATAGATTGAGAAATCGTCGAATAAACGATACGATCGATCTCACAACATTATTTAGACATAAATGACGTTGTCGAGTGATTCGTGATAATATCGTTAAAAAGGAATCAAAACTAGAATCCATATATATATATATGATCATTAGAATATTGTCGATGTTTGATTTATGAACTTTGATTCCGACGCTTTTATGCCCTATTACTCGTCGTATTTATTTACATTCTAAAGTCGAATACTTTTTAGTGAACAAAAGATTAAACCCTAACTTAAAATGATAATCGATGTTGAATGGTTTAAGGTATCGCACCAATCCCTATGGAGACGATCCTAATATACTCACGTGTAGATAGGAATATGAAATGTGAAAAGAAATTACATCAAAATGGCGCCGTTGCCAGGGATATAGCGTTTAGATATCATAAACATAGCAGCTAAAATTATTGTTTTAAGCAATTTTGCAGAAAATTCTTTTATGTATATAACTATCATTTTTTTATCCATCTTATTGCTAATTTATTTGGCCAGATTTTTGAACTCCGTTTATGCGAGGTAAGACGCAAGAAGATCAACTGCTTTTTGATTCAGAAATCGAAAGAACTGCTAGGAGAAATAATAGCAAAAATCAATGGAAAAGGCAGCTAGCCAAGAAGAGGCAACAAGAAGGAACCTCTGTTTCTATTCCTTCACAATCTCCAACTCAAGAAACAGATATGGCCGGAGAATGAGAAGGGTCAGGAGGCACTGGGGTCAGTGTGCTACCATGTCATAATAGCCCTCGACGTCTTGCTCAACTAGGAAATGCTTCAAGGGCTACTAAACAAACAGAGATGAAGACTGGGATTCTCCAGATTTTATATGCAAACCCTTTTTCAGGTTTGGGTCATGAGGACCCCTTTCAACATCTAACCAAGTTTTATGAAATTGCTGAAACTTTGGGAGCAACTGAAAATGAGGAAGAAGCCATATTCATGAGAATGTTTCCTCATTCATTGATTGGAAAAGCTAAAGAATGGTACTTGGACCAACCACCACAAGTAATGACAAATTGGAATACTCTTGAGGAGAAATTTCTCGAAAGATTCTTTCCATAAAACAAATTCATGGAAGCCAAGACTACCATTTCCGTCTTTTCTCAAGGATCAAGTGAGACACTTTGTGAAGCCTGGGAGCGATTCAAGTCAATGTTAAGAAAATGTCCAAACCATGGTTTTGATGATCGGACTCAGATTCATATTTTCCGTAATGGAATGCAACAACAATCAAAACTTCTACTTGACGCAGCCGCAGGAGGTTCATTGATGGCAAAGAGTGCAGAAGATGCAGTAGCAATTATTGAGAAGATGGCACTCAATGATCATCAAGCTCAACACAACAGAAATCCTTCACAAAGAAAAGCCGGTATTCTCGATTTGGGAACAAATGATGCCATTCTGGCACAAAACAAACTGT
The DNA here is from genome assembly GCA_018208015.1 of Medicago ruthenica. Taxonomy (NCBI): domain Eukaryota; kingdom Viridiplantae; phylum Streptophyta; class Magnoliopsida; order Fabales; family Fabaceae; genus Medicago; species Medicago ruthenica. The sequence continues at coordinate 64,534 of WNNG01000503.1, read as the reverse complement.
TATCTCAGCATGTGGAGGAATTCACAAAGAAGATGGCCAACCTTCCACAACAAATGAAAGAAATGCAGAATGAACATAGAAGGCATCAACAAACCGCATCTTATGAGCTATGTGCAGGTGAACATCCCACATGCTATTGTCCACCACCGACCGAAGAAGTGAGCTATGTCGGTAATCAACAAAGACCGAATCAGTATCAAGGACAATATCCGGGCAATAACAACAATTTCCAAAGAGGAAACAACCCAAACTATGGCAAACCCTGGAGACAAGATGCTGGTCCATCAAACCGACAACCATACAATAATTTCAATCAATATCCGCCCCAGCAAAACCGTTCTCAAAGTACGGATGAAACATTGAATCAATTCATGCAAATGTCCATGGCCAATCAAAAGAACACCGACGCTTCCATCAAGAATCTTGAAACTCAAGTCGGTCAAATGGCACAACAATTAGCACAAGCCACTCAACAAGGAGGAACCTTCACCGCCAACACACAACCTAATCCAAAAGAACATTGTAAGGCAATGACAACAAGAATTGGTAAGGTGATTGGTAAGGGGGTAGGAGATAATCTTGAAGTTGAGAGGAAAATTGTTGAAGAGCATGAGGGAGATTTTGAAGAAGGAAGTGAGAAAGAAGTGGAGGAAGAAAATAAAGAAGATGAACTAGTTGAAAATAATGAGGAGTTAGTTGAAAATGATAAGTTAGAAAAGAAGAGTAAATATATGGTGAAGGAGAAGGGCAAGAAACAAGAATCCGTGAAGAATACACCAGCTCAACATTTACCATACCCAACTACTCCAGCAAAGAAGGACAAAGAAAGGCAATATGCAAGGTTCCTTGATATTTTCAAAAGATTGCAAATTAATATACCATTCTCAGAAGCCTTGGAACAAATGCCTACTTATGCAAAATTTATGAAAGAAATTTTATCCAAGAAAAGGAGGTACAATGATGAGGAGACAATTCAACTAGATGCGAATTGTAGTGCCATCATCCAAAGAACATTGCCAAGGAAGGAGAAGGATCCGGGAAAAGTTACATTACCGGTATCAATAGGCAATGTGAATGTCGGTAAAGAACTTATTGATCTAGGTTCAAGCATCAACCTAATCCCGCTTTCTATTGTCAAAAGAATTGGTAATTTGGTTGTGAAACATACAAATCTGACGTTGCAACTAGCCGACAAATCTGTCACACGTCCTCTGGGAATAGCTGAGGATGTCTTGGTAAAAGTAGATAAATTCATGTTTCCCATTGATTTTGTTGTGATGGATATTCCGAAGGATGATGATGTACCACTTATTCTTGGAAGGACCTTTATGCAAACAACAAGAATGATGATTGATCTTGACGGTGGTTTAATGAAAGTCCGAGTGGATGATGAAGAAGTCAATTTCAACATTAATGAAGCCATGAAGCATCCTCGTGATAAAGGTGCATGTTTCAAGATGGATGTGACTGATGAAATAATCATGGATACAAGAAAGCAGTTGCATAAGCTGACACCACTTGAAAGAGTTTTGACGGACGCGCTCAATGTTATAGGCGCGGAAGAGGAGAAAGAAATTGAAGAGTGTTTGAAGGAGCTAGATTCATTGAAGGAAATTCCTCCTCACAAAGCAAAAAATGAGGAATTGAAGAATGAATCCAGTGTTCAAGAGACAAAGCCGGAGATGAAAATTTTACCATCACATTTAAAGTATGTTTTCCTTGAAGAAGAGGGTATCAAACTGGTTATTATTAGTAGCTCCTTATCAAGCAAAGAAGAAGACAAATTGGTGGAAATTCTCGAGTCCAACAAAGAAGCGATAGCGTGGACACTATCCGACTTGAAAGGGATAAGTCCATCTTATTGTATGCACAAGATCATGATGGAGGAAGATTACAAGCCGGTAGCGCAACCTCAACGCCGGTTAAATCCAAACATGAAAGAGGTAGTCCGGTAGGAAGTTGTCAAACTACTTGAAGCCGACATGATTTATCTGATCTCGGATAGTACTTGGGTTAGCCCGGTTCAAGTTGTTCCTAAGAAGGGAGGTATGACGGTGATAAAGAATGAGAAAAATGAGCTCATTCCAACAAGAACCGTCACCAGATGGAGGATGTGCATTGATTACCGGAGACTTAATAAAGCTACGAGAAAATACCATTTTTCATTACCATTCATGGATCAAATGCTTGAAAGACTATCCGGTCAAGCTTACTATTGTTTCCTTGATGGCTATTCTGGTTACAATCAAATATCGGTGAATCCAGAAGACCATGAGAAGACAACTTTCACATGTCCATTTGGAGTTTTTGCATATCGAAGGATGCTGTTTGGGTTATGTAATGCTCCAGCAACATTTCAACGATGCATGCAAGCGATTTTCGCTGATTTGATTGAGAAGAGCATAGAAGTATTTATGGATGATTTTTCCGTTTTCGGTTCATCCTTTGATTTGTGTTTGAAGAATCTTGACATTGTACTGAAGCGGTGCAAGGAAACTAACTTGGTACTCAACTGGGAGAAATGTCATTTTATGGTTACCGAGGGGATTGTCCTTGGTCACAAGATTTCTTCAAAGGGTATTGAAGTTGACAAGGCAAAAGTTGAAGTGATTGGTAAACTTCCACCTCCAATCAATGTCAAAGGCATACGAAGTTTTCTTGGCCACGCCGGATTCTATCGGCGGTTTATTAAGGACTTCTCAAAAATTGCAAAGCCATTGAGCAATTTTCTCAACAAAGATAAGTCCTTTGCATTTGACAATGAATGTTTGAATGCTTTCGAATGCTTGAAAGAAAATTTGACCTCCGCACCCATAATCACCGCACCGAATTGGAATTTTGATTTTGAACTTATGTGCGACGCGAGTGATTATGCGGTAGGCACAGTGTTAGGTCAACGTAAAAACAAATTTTTTCATGCTATACATTACGCAAGTAAAGTTTTAAATGATGCTTAAATCAATTATGCAACCATAGAAAAAGAATTACTTGCCGTTGTGTACGCATTAGAAAAATTTCGTTCTTACCTCATCGGTTCGAAAATTATTATATTTACTGACCATGCAGCCATAAAGTATTTGATTACCAAACCCGACTCCAAACCGAGACTCATCCGATGGATGTTGTTACTTCAAGAGTTTGATTTGGAGATTAAAGACAAGAAGGGGACTGAGAACCTTGTGGCTGATCATCTTTCAAGGTTGGTGAACAATGAGGTAACTAAGAATGAGAAAGAAATTCTTGAAGAGTTTCCGGATGAAAAGTTGCTAGTGGTGCAAGAAAGACCATGGTATGCCGACATGGCAAATTATAAAGCGACGGGGTTCATACCGGAGGATTTCACTTGGCAAATGAAGAAGAAGTTGTTCAGAGACTCTAGTCATTATGTATGGGATGTGTCGCGTCGAATTTCGGATATCAAGCTATTGACGAGCGTTGAATCACTAATTTTAAATCACGACTGAACTTTTAATTTTTCGGGGAAAAAAGGAAAAAAGTTCGAAATTACCTTAATGTTAGAGATTTTGGGTTCGGGAGTCGATTATGCAAGGGGAAGGTATTAGCACCCCTCACATCCATTGTACTCAACGGGAACCTCCTAGTTAGCTAAGGCTAGAATGTTTTTAACGTTTTGCTTGCATGCTTGAATATGTAAAAAGGGAAAAAGAAAAAAAAATATGGTGAAGGGGAAAAAGAAAGTTTTTTTTTATTGATGTGCTTGACAAGATATGAATCCTGCTCCTACGTATCTCCCGGTGCGATGGAGAATTCAAAGCTTACGTAGTTCTTTGGTAGAAAAAGTTTGTGTGTTGGTTGATTTTAATTATGAAAAAGATTTGATCGCGCCCGGGCGAAAAAGTTTGGTTGAAAAGGAAACGTGGTCTACTATCGTTGTATGGATAGCTTAATGAAGACCGATAAAACACTTTTACCTACTACCGTTATGAGGGTAGCTTAATGAAGGTAAAAGAGATTTAATAAAAGAGAGGAACGGACTCGCGCTCGGGCGATGGTATCCGTTTGAAAACGCGCACGGGCGTAAAAAGGTTTGAATGAAAAAGGGACGGACTCGCGCTAGGGCGATGGTATCCGTTGGAAAATGCGCAACGGCGCAAAAGTTTGAATTGACCACGGGGGCCAAGAAAAGTTTAAATTGACCACGAAGGATCAAAGGAAGGTTGGATTGGTCGCGAAGGATCAATAAAAAGTTAAGTGCGTTGGACGCGTTGAAAATAGAATGACGATTGCCCGAACAACAAGACATACGTCAAGCATTCATGCAATCGGGGAATGGAGAGACATACGTCAAACCATTCCTTTTTCATTCAAGTTTTTGTTGAAACTCAAAGAAATCTCAAAAAGGAACAAAACACTTGTTTAAAAAACCTAAGGAAAGTTTATTGCTCAAATTAGTTGTTGCAACCTATGAGCGAATGTTGTTCAAATTTTTGAAAGGATGAACAAGTTTGTTTCAAGTTTATGATAAAAAAAGAACAAGCTTTGTTCAAAAGTGTTGGAACTTTAAGAACAAAGTTGTTGAAAATCATGAACAAATTTGTTGTTCAAGTTTGTTGAAAATAGTGAACATAGCTTGTTGCTTAAGTTATTGGAACTCAAGAACAAGCGTTGTTCAAGTTTGAAAAATGAACAAGTTCATGAAAAGATGCACAAGTTTTGGAAAATGCACAAGTTCGGCTCAAAGTTTAAGCTTGATTTTGAAAAATGAACAAGTTCGGCTCAAGTTCACGTTTGATTGAAAATCATGAACAAGGTTGTTGTTCAAGTTTGGTTTTGAATATAATTGAACATGGCTTATTGCTCAAGTTTGATTTTGAAATTTTATGAACGTAACTTGTTTCTCAAGTTATCCAAAAATTAATGCTCAAACTTATGAAATTTCCAATAAAATTGCAAAACTCTTGTTATGTTTTGAACAAAATGAGTTTTAATCCTCTTAGGTTCTGAGTTTTTTGGTGAGAACCTCAAAAATTGGCTTTTTAGAAGCCTGAACTCAGATTCTGAGTTCTGCCATTTTCGTAGAGCAACCTGAACTTGGCTCTGCGAACCTAAGTTCTGTCATGGTCGCAGAGCGACCATGACTTTGCTCTGCGAACTCTGCGAAAAATTGAAACTCAAAAGCTGCTTCTGAACTTCTGTTCAGAAGCTGCTTCTGAGCAAGCTTCAGAACTTTAAGGGGATTAAAAAGCTTTGAAAATTAGCAAGAAAAGGAGTACAACAACTCAGCTTGGTGTTTTCCAAATTTGAGATTCCTTTGAAGTTTCAAAAGTAGTTTTTTTGTACAAAATGAGTTTAAACAAAGTTAATGATGCAAGCAGCAATGTAAAATGAAAGATAAAGAATTTAGAATACTTACAGAACTCCTAGCAATGCTTGTGTGGCAAGAGATAGAAAAGGACTTGGTTGATTGTGATTTTGCAAAAGTTGGAAGTGTTGATGAATAAGAACAATGACACTAGTGTTTCTCTCTGAATTTCTATCTAAGAATTGGTTTTTTCTTGCTGAAAGTAGTGTGTTTCTGCTCTAAAATTTCTGTAATTGCTGTCTTTGAAGTGTGTTCAATCCTTATGCCTTGCATCCCTTAAATAGGCAAAAATGAGATCAAAAGTAATGATGGAAAATCTCTAGAATCCAGCTGCTTTGTGTGCTATGATCAGGCTATTTTGCTTTGCATTTAATGCAAAAGGGAAGAGGTGACATTGCCATGCAATCTTGGTCAAGACTTTGGCCAAAACCAGCCATTAATGAAGCTGATTTATGACAGAAAAATGATAAAAAGTGGAAAAACAGGGCTGGCTTTACTTGAGCTGTCCCTTGGGATTAATCCTTGCAATCTTGAGGGGTCAAGCAAGAAAAACGTGGGCTGTGATGTGCAGAGGTTGGGGGATGCAAAAGGAACATGTGGGCTGGTGTGAGAAGGGAGGAAAAGCTGCTGAAACAGGGCAGCACTCATGGTCTTTGGGCAAGCAAAAGCGGCTGTGTTTGACTGGTTTTGGGGGAGAAAGAAGGAAGGAAAACGAGCAAGCTGCTGGCTGGCAAGCCCAGGGCCAGTAGCAGGTCAATTGGGAGGGATGAGAGCTGCCCAAGGGCAAGCCAACTTGCATGACACATGCTTGGTTGGAACAAAATCCTTCTCACCTTGGCTTTAATGACACATGCTTCAATTCTTGCTTTATTGGATCCAAACAGCCACAATTGGTAATAATAACAATAAATGATAATAACAATAACTATAATGAAAACAAAAGAAAGATAAATCAAAGAAATTAAAATCTGCAAAAAATCGCATAGTTCGCAGAGCGATGGGAACTTTGCTATGCGAACTCCCCTTTTTCTTTTTTTATTTTCTTTAAAATAAAACAAATAAAAACCAACAATAATAGTAAATAATGAAAATAATAATGATGGTAATGATAATAATAATGAAGATGATAACAATAATAATGATGAAAGAGATAATAATAGTAGTAATGGTAATAATAAAAATAAATGATATTAATAATAAATAATAATAATAAAACATTGATAAAATAGATAATAATAATATTATTAATGAAAAAGATAATAACAATAGTATTAATAATAATAATAGTGATAATGATAATATTAATAATAATGATAGTAATGATAATGGTGATAAATATTAATAAATAAAAAAATCCAACAATAAAGATGAAATAATAAAAGGTAATAAAAGGCAAAAATAAGAAATTGAAAATCATAATGAAATGATGAATAATAAAAAGATAATAAACAAAGAAAAAAAATGAGTCAAAAAATGGGGTATGGCAGATGCCCCTATTTAAGTTTCTTCGCCACGGAGATTAAAAGTGAAATTTTGAATTTGACGGGTCGAAGAGACTTAAATACAGAGTACACCATTTTTGACTAAATTTTTCTTGAATTGAAAATGCTATGGATGTATGCATGCAAATGCTGTGAATGCTCGTAATGCAAGTATGAATGCAAAGACGGCAAAGATGACTTGACTGGGGGTGAAATGAAACAAAGAGATACATGGTTTCGTTGAAGAAACGGGATCCGACTCTTACTGGGGGTAACATGGTTCCACTGGGGAAAAGGTTGTCTACTACCATATTGATAGCTTAATAAAGACAAAAGATCAAAGTTACCTTGGTGGCTTCACCGGGGATTCCATTTTACCTACTACCGTTGTGATGGTAGCTTAATGAAGGTAAAATGTAAAAGAGAAAACAAAGTCTACTATTCACTGGGAAACTATTTTACCTACTACCGTCGTGATGATAGCTTAATGAAGGTAAAATACAAGAAGGAAAGACAAGGTTTGCGACATTACTGGGGATATAGGGATCACTTTGAAAATTGATCGATATCCAACCTTAATGGATGAAAGAAAATGCATGGGGTGTGCTTTATCTGGAGAATTCTGTTTGAAAACATTTTACCTACTACCGTGGTGATGGTAGCTTAATGAAGGCAAAATGTAAAGGAAAACACAAGGTCTCTTTACGCGGGACAAATGTTAGCTGTTCGGGATATTGCCGAACTATCACTGGGGAAAATGGGCAACTAGCCACAGGAAACAAAAATAAACGTCAGCTGTTCGGGTTATTGCCGAACTAGCCACTGACTACAAGAGACAAAGATGAACATCAGCTGTTCGGGATATTACCGAACTAGCCACTGACGACATTGGGGATGCTGCTGTCAAACTGTTCATTACAGAACTGCCACTTCAACTGGGGAGAAAAGATGCACAAGTTGTTCGTTAAAGAACTTGCCACTTGGTACAAAGACATGATAAAGATACGCTCAAGCTGTTCATTTGTTGAACTTGCCACTTGGCGGTAACGGTGGGGAGTATGCACAAGCTGTTCGTTAAAGAACCTGCCACTTGGCAATAACGACATGACAAAAGATGCACAAGCTGTTCGTTTGTAGAACCTGCCACTTGGCAATAACACTGGGGAATATGCACAAGCTGTTCGTTAAAGAACTGCCACTTGGCATAACAAGATAAAAATGCGCAAGCTGTTCGTTTGAGAACCTGCCACTTAACCTGCCACTTGGCAAAAAGATAAAAATGCACAAGCTGTTCGTTTGTAGAACCTGCCACTTGGCAAAAAGAGGGTGACATCTCTGGACCAGACACACTGGGGATGACACTTGGGGAAAAGAATGTTGCAAATTGTTTATGATTGATTGGTGTGACTCATGGTGGTTAATGCAGCCATGTATGAATGATATTGTTGTATGTTGTATGCATGAATGTGTATATGCATGAATGTATGAATGTATGAATGTACGACTTTCACTGGGAATGTTGTGTGAAGGATTGACTTGCACTGGGGATACACAAGTTGTTCACTAAAGAACTGCCCCTTGGTATAAGGATATGATAAAAGATGCACAAGTTGTTCGTTAAAGAACTGCCACTTGACATAAAGGAGGTGACATCTCTGGACCAGACACACTGGGGATGACACTTGGAGAAAAGATTGACTTGATTGATTGTATGACCGATAAACTTGATGAGACAAGGTTAGACCGGTAAGATGAAAAGTGGACCGACGTCGCATTACAAACACTCGGTAATCTTCATCTGGGATGGGGCCACAAGGGACACATCAAAATATTGACGGGGTAAAGCCGCAACCACTGATGAGGAATAAATACCTCATGGGGGGATTGTTAATCCACTGGGGAAATCGTGCTAATCCGCTGGGGAGAAGAACTGGTGATTCCGCCGGGGATGCTTATGTTCTGGTTGGCTAATCTTTGCCTGAATCGTCCTTTCGGGTTTTCGATTCACTGGGGATATTCCCTTTTGATTCACTGATGACCTTGCTAGGGAAATCCTTTTAGCAATTGACCATGCTCGGCCTGCGAAATTTATCCGTTCTCAAGACAGATATTGGCGCACACTTCAATTATTCAGAGAGAATGTGTTTGTTGTTTATGTTTTAAAAAATATAAAAGATTCAACAATTTTTTTGAAAAAGTTTTGTTTTAAGTACTACCATCAAAAAAATAGAAGAAATGAATGAATAGAATAAATGAGAATTTTTTATAAAAGGCAAAAGGCTTCGCTGGGAAGAAAATTTATTAATGGGGTGGTGGCCTGCCAAGGGCAACAAAAGGATACAAGCTTAAAACAACGAGTAAGACGCAAAACAGCAAAAGTAGAGGTTTAAACAAAATTTCAGATTGCATGATTCATATGAGATTTGCACAGGCAATTTCGATGTTCCCATTAATCAAAGATTGCACTAAAAATTTGAAACAATACTACACACAAAATTTATATCATACAGCTCAAGTTAATAATATGTTTATCAATGAACCATACCTAACACACATTTTTGTTTAAGTAGATGAACAAATTGAATATTAATTGTGAGGGTATTGAACACTCATCAGGCAAGTTTGCTAACATTCCGATCAAGTTATGTGTCCATCTAATCATCGTTTCTAAAAGCACAAAAGCATTGATCACAAGGTCTTTGAGGGTTGTAATTTGGCTTGGTTACAAAAGAAATGTCATATGTGGGAAAATTGAATTCAAATGGCCAAGCAAGAGGAACATTCTTTCTAATTACACACTTCCTCCTTATTCAAACACAACTCTTGGTGATTTACAAATGTTTTTCTTTGATCTTGACAACTTTTTGATTTATTGATTTTTTCTTTTTCCTCTTTTTCTCTTTTCGTTTTCTTGGTTTGTTTTTCTTTCTTTTTTTCTTTTCTTTTTTCTTTCTTCTTTTTTTTCTTGTTGTCAAGATCAATTACAAAATTCACCATTATTTGACATCCACAACCTCCCTTTTCTCCCCAACTTAGTTCAAGATGATACCCTAATTGAATGTTCCTTTTTTCTTTTGGCAAAGGACAATAATCATGATGGTTAAGGGTTCAAAATGAAAGTAAAAATATCAGAATTCGATAATGATTTAACTATGAACTGAAATTTTTTACAAACTCCGGCAATTTCATTAAGCAATTGAGCTTATGAAAGTTGGCAGTTCATAGTTAACGATTCTGATTCATTATGCTCAAAGGGGTTAACAAATACTCACTTCTCACAGGGTAGGCTATTTGTGGTCACGTGTTTCTACTCATATTCAAAAAAAATGCCTTGATCATATCAGTGCTTTCATGCAATTTAAAACAACATTCAGATTTAACATAAAAAGATCAAGTTAAACAAAAAATGCCGGTCTCCTGCATATATATATAATGATTTTGAGGATTCCTCACATTTTGGCTAGTTCTAAATGGTTCACAGAATAAACATATTAACAACGCAAACTGTATGGTATAACTTTTGTACTAAGTACATATTCTCACTCCAAGTTTAATCATAGAAAAACAGGAAACATGTACTTTAGCTTTGCGCAAATTAAACAAATTTTATCATTACTGTACATCTGTGGCTGAATCATTCAACTTTGTATCAATCCGTTTTTGAGAAGATTTGTCATTCATTTTTTTACTAATGATCCATAGCGACAGCAATTTTTTTTTTTTTGACACTTAAAGCATATTCAGAAATTAAAAATTAACAGGCACTAATTATGATTCGAAAGCCAAATAACAAAAGTGTGCTTAACATAAATAACATAAACAAGAGAGTACAAATACAAAAATAGTAAACACATAAAGTTTTAAAGAGTACAGAAAAAACATAATAATAAAAAGATGAACAACAAAAGCATCAAGTATAAGCATCAAAAAGGAAGCAACTCAAGGTGTGCGAGCCTCGTCATCCTCCGTATCCTCATCATCATCATCAGCATCATCATCTCCATGTCCCTCGGCAGCTGCACTGCTACCACCCCCCTCTGAGTAATCAGGCCTGTCCCCAGGCCAAGCTGCATGAGATGCAAACATCTCAGATGTCGGTATCTGGAACGCAGGATCTGCTGGCCTGCCCATCTGCAACTGAAGCCGATACATGGAGTCATGCATCATAGTCATGGCCCTATGGTTTGAAGCATTCTGCTCCCATGAAAAAGTGCAGGTATGGTGGCCCTGTGGTGCAGGTGGGGCTCGGGGTCGTGGCTGCTGTGCCCTCAATGCTCTCCTTCCCGTGCAATGCCTCCCAATATAGTCATCCGTAATAGGATTCTTAATAGTTTCGGAAATGTGGGGGGGGGGATCACTACACGTGCATCCCGACATAGACCCATGATCAGGCCCGGGAATGCAAGAGGGCACATCTTCTTAGCTGGAGGTTTGATGCCACTCTCTACCACAATCTTGAGCTCCTGTGCGATCACCCTAGCTACATCCACTTGTTTGTGAGCAAGGATGTAATAAATCAGTGGGGTGACATCTAATGTTGTGGAGGATGTGTGGCTCTTGGGTTTAATGTTGTGGACAATGAGATGGAAGATGACATGTGCAGGTGTGGTGAGGTTATTCTTAATGGCTTTGGTAGGCTGGCCGGATCAATTAAGCTCGTAACTTTTCCCGGATTGAAATATGGTTTGGGCTATGAGGTCATGATTCCAGTTTCCTCTGTTTTGGTGCCTATGAAAGGCACACAACTCCTCATGGTCAAGCTGGAGGGGGTTATGGAGGTAAGTGTTTATGGCCTCGCGGTCGAATCTAATGACGCGACCACGAACGATAGTCTGATAAGCAAATTCCCCTTCAGGATCAGCGGGAATGGCATTTGCGTAGAACTCCCTAATAATATCGTAGTTCAGGTTCAAGGGAGGGTTTACCAAAATTCCCCAGTTGCGGGAATTTATCAAACGCGCTAATTCCCGGTAAGTGCCATGCTCATTTATTATGAATTGCCTTTCGGCCCAAAATGTTCTCCTGAGCAGCTCTTCATATCTCTCCTGGTTGCGGAGGCTGAGGAATCTAGAAGCGTCAAAGGCCCCTTGTGGCCTCGATCCGGATGATTCGGCTCTTGGTCGCTTCCCGGTTGGTTGTTTTGGTGCCATCTATGAGAAAAGAAAATAAAATCAGCAAACAACAGAATAAACATAGGCAAGATGAGATAAAACCAATTGAATTGAAAAAGAAGCATGAAAAATAATGATGCTCTGTTCTGTCAAGGTCGCTCTGCGACCTTGGGTTCGCAGAGCAAAGTTGAACGCATTATTCTGGGTTGCCCAGAACAATGGTCGCACTGCGAAGTTGAACTTTGCTCTGCGACCATGACAGAAAATGCAATTTTTCCACAGAATTCTACCCTAAACCCATGGTTAAGCTTCATTTTAGACATACAATGTGTGTTTAGATAGATGATTCAGAATCATTAATGGGTACAAAAACACTTAACACAGCAAACTAAATTTATTTCAATTTCTACAAATGGGTAAAATAAATTTGTACAAAATCACTTGAAAATTGAAAGGAATGGGTCTGTTTCATCTACCCACAATGCATGTTTAAACTGAATTGAAGCACAACAAACCAGAAATGAAATTGAAACTCTAACACAAACTTAACCCTAAATGGAAATTTCAAAAAAAAATCAAAAACCCTAAGTCACATGTTATCCTACCATGAATCAGAAATAAGAAAAGAGAAGGATGAAGAATTCGTACCTTGCTGCTTGCACAAATAGGAAGAATTAACACGAATTTACTGAGAAATGGAAAGATTTATGAAAAATGGGTATGTTTTAAAATTAGGTTTATTTTGAAAAGTTAATGAAAATGAAAAAAAGAAGGTTTTTAGGTTTTAAGGTTAATGAAAAGTGAGTAACGGTTGGATAAGGGTGAGGGAGTGGAAAGGGTGGTTGGGGGGAGTAATGGAGGGTTAGTGGCTTCGAAAACTGAACTGACAGTATTTGCAGACTTCGCACTGCGAAGTACCTTGGCTCTGCGAACTTCAGAGTCAGCTTCGCAGTGCAATGTAAACCTTTGCTCTGCGAAGTCCTCAGATTCTGAAATGTTCGCAGTGCGAAGATACTTTGCTCTGCGAAGTTATCAGACTCTGTAATTTTTAAAATTGCTACTTTTCAACAAATTTGTCATTTTTATCTTTACCTATGGTTACTAAAAAAGCAGTAATAAAACAGAAATTATTGATTGCCCCTTTATAAAGCAAAATGGTATGCAAAATTATTTTTATGAATGCGAATGTATGGTATGCATAGGTATGGTATATGAATGTTCAAAACTTCCCCCTATCCTCACATGTAGGCTCTAGAGATGAAATTTTCTAAAAGGTCCCTAGAGTCACGGATTCTACAAGGACTTATAATCGCTGTTGCAAATACTCGCAATACAACCATACTTCCAAGAGAATCTACTCTAGGCGGGTTTCTCATATCGATCCCTACGAGACATACGTCAAGAAGGCCAATACTACACAATCCCCAAGCTTATCTTAATTTCTTCTCAAAGCTCGGGTAGAGAGCCTCACACGTTCGGCATTAACCCGAACAATGTGGAGTAACATCGCTCATGTGACAACCCCACAATTGATATATGAACATAAATCAATATGAAACATATAAATATAAAGTAAGAAAAGCAGATAAGGATAATAAAACAAAAGCATGCAAGCAAAACGAGAAAAACTTAGCCTAGAAGCTAACTAGGATAGGCTTGACTCGCTATAAAAACAAAGTGTTTTATGGTTAGTATTCCCCAGTGAAGTCGCCATTTTTGTCGCGTCGAATTTCAGATATCAAGCTATTGACGAGCGTTGAATCACTAATTTTAAATCACGACTGAACTTTTAATTTTTCGGGGAAAAAAGGAAAAAAGTTCGAAATTACCTTAATGTTAGAGATTTTGGGTTCGGGAGTCGATTATCCAAGGGGGAGGTATTAGCACCCCTCACATCCGTTGTACTCAACGGGAACCTCCTAGTTAGCTAAGGCTAGAATGTTTTTAACGTTTTGCTTGCATGCTTGAATATGTAAAAAGGGAAAAAGAAAAAAAATATGGTGAAGGGGAAAAAGAAAGTTTTTTTTTATTGATGTGCTTGACAAGATATGAATCCTGCTCCTACATATCTCCCGGTCCGATGGAGAATTCAAAGCTTACGTAGTTCTTTGGTAGAAAAAGTTTGTGTGTTGGTTGATTTTAATTATGGAAAAGATTTGATCGCGCCCGGGCGAAAAAGTTTGGTTCAAAAGGAAACGTGGTCTACTATCGTTGTATGGATAGCTTAATAAAGACCGATAAAACGCTTTTACCTACTACCGTTATGAGGGTAGCTTAATGAAGGTAAAAGAGATTTAATAAAAGAGAGGAACGGACTCGCGCTCGGGCGATGGTATCAGTTTGAAAACGCGCACGGGCGTAAAAAGGTTTGAATGAAAAAGGGACGGACTCGCGCTAGGGCGATGATATCCGTTGGAAAATGCGCAACGGAGCAAAAGTTTGAATTGACCACGGGGGCCAAGAAAAGTTTAAATTGACCACGAGGGATCAAAGGAAGGTTGGATTGGTCGCGAAGGATCAATAAAAAGTTAAGTGCGTTGGACGCGTTGAAAATAGAATGACGATTTCCCGAACAACAAGACATACGTCAAGCATTCGTGCAATCGGGGAATGGAGAGACATACGTCAAACCATTCCTTTTTCATTCAAGTTTTTGTTGAAACTCAAAGAAATCTCAAAAAGGAACAAAACACTTGTTTAAAAAACCTAAGGAAAGTTTATTGCTCAAATTAGTTGTTGCAACCTATGAGCGAATGTTGTTCAAATTTTTGAAAGGATGAACAAGTTTGTTTCAAGTTTATGATAAAAAAAGAACAAGCTTTGTTCAAAAGTGTTGGAACTTTAAGAACAAAGTTGTTGAAAATCATGAACAAATTTGTTGTTCAAGTTTGTTGAAAATAGTGAACATAGCTTGTTGCTTAAGTTATTAGAACTCAAGAACAAGCGTTGTTCAAGTTTGAAAAATGAACAAGTTCATGAAAAGATGCACAAGTTTTGGAAAATGCACAAGTTCGGCTCAAAGTTTAAGCTTGATTTTGAAAAATGAACAAGTTCGGCTCAAGTTCACGTTTGATTGAAAATCATGAACAAGGTTGTTGTTCAAGTTTGGTTTTGAATATAATTGAACATGGCTTATTGCTCAAGTTTGATTTTGAAATTTTATGAACGTAACTTGTTTCTCAAGTTATCCAAAAATTAATGCTCAAACTTATGAAATTTCCAATAAAATTGCAAAACTCTTGTTATGTTTTGAACAAAATGAGTTTTAATCCTCTTAGGTTCTGAGTTTTTTGGTGAGAACCTCAAAAATTGGCTTTTTAGAAGCCTGAACTCAGATTCTGAGTTCTGCCATTTTCGTAGAGCAACCTGAACTTGGCTCTGCGAACCTAAGTTTTGTCATGGTCGCAGAGCGACCATGACTTTGCTCTGCGAACTCTGCGAAAAATTGAAACTCAAAAGCTGCTTCTGAACTTCTGTTCAGAAGCTGCTTCTGAGCAAGCTTCAGAACCTTAAGGGGATTAAAAAGCTTTGAAAATTAGCAAGAAAAGGAGTACAACAACTCAGCTTGGTGTTTTGCAAATTTGAGATTCCTTTGAAGTTTCAAAAGTAGTTTTTTTGTACAAAATGAGTTTAAACAAAGTTAATGATGCAAGCAGCAATGTAAAATGAAAGATAAAGAATTTAGAATACTTACAGAACTCCTAGCAATGCTTGTGTGGCAAGAGATAGGAAAGGACTTGGTTGATTGTGATTTTGCAAAAGTTGGAAGTGTTGATGAATAAGAACAATGACACTAGTGTTTCTCTCTGAATTTCTATCTAAGAATTGGTTTTTTCTTGCTGAAAGTAGTGTGTTTCTGCTCTAAAATTTCTGTAATTGCTGTCTTTGAAGTGTGTTCAATCCTTATGCCTTGCATCCCTTAAATAGGCAAAAATGAGATCAAATGTAATGATGGAAAATCTCTAGAATCCAGCTGCTTTGTGTGCTATGATCAGGCTATTTTGCTTTGCATTTAATGCAAAAGGGAAGAGGTGACATTGCCATGCAATCTTGGTCAAGACTTTGGCCAAAACCAGCCATTAATGAAGCTGATTTATGACAGAAAAATGATAAAAAGTGGAAAAACAGGGCTGGCTTTACTTGAGCTGTCCCTTGGGATTAATCCTTGCAATCTTGAGGGGTCAAGCAAGAAAAACGTGGGCTGTGATGTGCAGAGGTTGGGGGATGCAAAAGGAACATGTGGGCTGGTGTGAGAAGGGAGGAAAAGCTGCTGAAACAGGGCAGCACTCATGGTCTTTGGGCAAGCAAAAGCGGCTGTGTTTGACTGGTTTTGGGGGAGAAAGAAGGAAGGAAAACGAGCAAGCTGCTGGCTGGCAAGCCCAGGGCCAGTAGCAGGTCAATTGGGAGGGATGAGAGCTGCCCAAGGGCAAGCCAACTTGCATGACACATGCTTGGTTGGAACAAAATCCTTCTCACCTTGGCTTTAATGACACATGCTTCAATTCTTGCTTTATTGGATCCAAACAGCCACAATTGGTAATAATAATGATAATAATAACAATAAATGATAATAACAATAACTATAATGAAAACAAAAGAAAGATAAATCAAAGAAATTAAAATCTGCAAAAAATCGCATAGTTCGCAGAGCGATGGGAACTTTGCTATGCGAACTCCCCTTTTTCTTTTTTTATTTTCTTTAAAATAAAACAAATAAAAACCAACAATAATAGTAAATAATGAAAATAATAATGATGGTAATGATAATAATAATGAAGATGATAACAATAATAATGATGAAAGAGATAATAATAGTAGTAATGGTAATAATAAAAATAAATGATATTAATAATAAATAATAATAATAAAACATTGATAAAAAAGATAATAATAATATTATTAATGAAAAAGATAATAACAATAGTATTAATAATAATAATAGTGATAATGATAATATTAATAATAATGATAGTAATGATAATGGTGATAAATATTAATAAATAAAAAAATCCAACAATAAAGATGAAATAATAAAAGGTAATAAAAGGCAAAAATAAGAAATTGAAAATCATAATGAAATTATGAATAATAAAAAGATAATAAACAAAGAAAAAAAAATGAGTCAAAAAATGGGGTATGACAGGATGACCCATATCTCTTCAAGATAGGAGCTGACCACCTCTTACGGAGATGTGTTGCTAAAGAAGAAGCCAAAGACATCATGTGGCATTGTCACAATTCGCCATATGGTGGGCATTTCATTGGTGAAAGAACTGCAGCAAAGGTTCTCCAGCAGCCTTTTATTGGCCCACTCTATTCAAAGATGCATATGAACATGTTCAAAGTTGTGAGAGTTGCCAGAAAACAGGAGGAATTTCAGAAATGAAATGCCTCTGCAAAGTATCCTTGAAGTCGAAGTTTTTGATTGTTGGGGTTGTGCGCACCTCGTTTTTTTCCTTGGGAAAAAGACGCGCAAATCCTCCGAGGTCGTTCGCAAACGCTCGGAGGGCCTTTGTGAAGCCGCCACCAAAGTTTTTGTGTAAAGGGAACGTTGATAAACCCTTAAGTTTTTTTTTTGTTTAAAGGGAAACGATAATAAAACCCTTTTGACGATGAGGAAAGGATGGTCATCGTAACCATTGTCGGGTTCGGGAGTCGGTTACGCAAGGGGAAGGTATTAGCACCCCTCACGTCCGTTGTACTCAACGGGAACCTTCTATTTGGTCAAAGCTTGAATTGTTTTTTTTAATATTTTGCGCGCATGTTCATTTATGTTAAAAATATAATAAAAGGGGGAAAAGAGATAAAAACAAACTAAGGAAAAAAAAGTTTTTATTATTGCGCTTGACAAGATGTCGATCTTGCTCCTACGTATCTCCCGGTAGTCGGAGAATTCAAAGCGTACGTAGTTCTTTGGTAGAAAAACGTACATGTGTTGGTTATTTTTAGATGGACGATGTTTTAACCGAATTCTTGCGATTAAAACGTAGCTTGTATGCTCGCGCTCGGGAGACTTATTAAGCGTATAGCTTGTATGCTCGCGCTTGGGAGACTTATTAAGCGTTTGTTCGTGGATCGCACTAGAATTGTTAAAAGGTACGTCCGTTAGGGTAAAAGGGTTCGAATTGGTCGCTATGGGACCAAGAGAGGTGCAATGGACTCATACAAGTCAATCATTGACCGAGTGGACTCAAACGAGTCGAGGGGTGAGTCTAATGGCCACGGGGGACCAAAAGGTTTGGATTGACCACAAGGGGCCAAGTTTTGGTTTGGTTAGGGTTGTACATATTGAAAAAAGGAATGACGATTGTCCGAACGACGAGACATACGTCACGCATTCGTACAATCGGGGCGATGGAGAGACATACGTCACACCATCCCTTTTTCATTCATGTTTTTGGGTTGAATCCTTTAGAAATCCCAAGGTATGTCAAAACATTTGGTTTGAAAACCCAAAATGGGAAGGTTTAGCAAACTTTGCTAGAAAACGCACAAGTTCGTCTCATTTTGCGAAAATGCGAACGTATTCGGCGTATGTTCATGTTTGAGTTTTGAACATCATGAACAATATTTATTGTTCAAGTTTAGATTGGAATGATGAACATAGCTTGTTCGTTCATGAGGTTTTGAAAGTTTGAGAACATAACTTGTTTTGCAAGTTATCCACATAATGGTCATACGAACTTGTGATTTTGTCAAAATTATGCAAAATCCTTGTTATGGTTTGAAAGACATGGGTTTAAAAACTCTTAGGTTCTGAGCTCTGGGGCTAGAACCTCAAAAATTGGTCATTTTGACACAAAAACTCAGATTCTGAGTTCTGTCATGGTCGCACTGCGACCATGACTTCGCACTGCGAAGCATGCGAAATTTTGAGTTCAGAAGCTGTTTCTGAACTTCTGTTCAGAAACAACTTCTGAACACACTCAGGACCTTATAGGTGGGTGAAAAACTTTGAGTTTTTGGGGTGAAAAAGGCTGGACAAACCAGTTTTGATGTTTTGAAAACCTTGGGATTTCTTTGAAATTCAAAAGGGGTTTTTTAGAATCAAATGGTTTTGAACCAAAATAGCTATGCAAACACAATTGTAAATGCAAGATAAAAGCTTAGAAACTTACAGAACTCCTTAGCAAAGCTCCAGCTGCAATTGATTTGTATTGGTTGAAGGCTTTCACAAAGGTTTTTGATATTGGTGATGAACTTGAACTTTGGTAAAGCTTTGTGTTGGATTGGTTTGTTCTGGTTGTTTGTGAGGGTTTGTAAGCTAAAATGAGTAGAGTTTCTGCTCTTGTAATGCTGTTATTAATTGTGTTTGAAACCTTGGGCATTGCCTTCTATTTATAGGCCAAAACCAAATCTTTTTCATCATTACAAAATCCCAAAATTCAGCTGATTTGTGGCTAAGATCAAGCTGAATCCCTTTGCATTAAATGCTAATGGATAGAGGCAACCTTGCCTTGTACCAAGGGGCAAGATTCAGCCTGATTTCAGCCACAAATTCAACCAATTCTAGAAGGTAATGATGAAGAACAAAGCTGAATTGCAATTGGCTAATGCTTGGGGATCAATCCTTGCAATCTCAATGGTTGATCAATGAAAACGTGCACTGTAATGTGCAGAGATTGAGGGATGAAAAAGGCTACTTATGGCTGGTGTGAGGGGTGAAAAGCTGCTGCAAAAACAGGGTAGGCACTCATGGCTTTTCAAGTGAGAAAATCCAGCTAGTTTGACTGGTTTTGGGGAAGCAAGCAGGAGGAAAGTCCTCAAGCAGGTGGCTGGCAACCTTGTGGTGGTTAGCAGGTCACATGGGAGGGACTAGAGCTGCCCAAGGGCAAGCCCACTTGCTTGTCACATGCTAGGTTGGAAGAAAAAGCTTCCAACCTTGGCATTAATGGCAAGTCCTTCAATTCTGGTTTTGCTTGGCCCAATTAGCCATGAATGCTACTTAAAATAATTATGGAAATGATATGCAACAAATTCTGGAATTAAATCAAAGAAACCAAAAATCTGCAGAAAAATCGCAGACTTCGCAGTGCGAAGTGACCTTCGCAGTGCGAAGTCATCATTTTTAAAATGTTGACTTTTCTGTTGACTTTTGTTGACTTTTGACTTTTTCCCCTCTTTGATTTTTTTTGATTTTTTTGTTTTAAAATGCTTAGGACAAAATTAGGGTACTACAGGGGTATTGACTTTATGGGGCCATTTCCATCCTCCTTTTCCAATGAATATATTTTGGTAGTTGTCGATTATGCATCCAAGTGGGTAGAGGCAATCACATCCCCAAAAGCCGATAGCAAAACTGTGGTTAAATTTCTCAAGAGAAATATCTTCTCCCGATTTGGAACTCCTAGGGTGCTCATTAGTGATGGTGGTTCTCACTTTTGCAATTCACAATTGGCAAAAGCACTTGAGCACTATGGAGTTAAACACAAGGTCGCTTCACCATACCATCCACAAACCAACGGTCAAGCCGAGGTGTCCAACCGTGAAATTAAAAGAATCCTTGAGAAAATCGTGTCATCATCACGGAAGGATTAGTCATTGAAACTTGACGAAGCATTGTGGGCCTATAGAACCGCATACAAAGCTCCTACGGGTTTCACACCATTTCAGTTCGTATATGGGAAAGCGTGCCACTTGCCGGTAGAGTTGGAGCATAAAGCGTTTTGGGCGCTAAAATTTCTAAACTTTGACCAAGATCAAGTGGGGGAGAAGAGAAAGCTTCAAATGAATGAATTAGAAGAAATGAGAGATCAAGCATATGAATCATCCAAGCTATACAAAGAGAAGGTCAAGAAGTATCATGACAAAAGGATCATGAAAAGGCATTTCAGGCCCGGTCAAATGGTTTTGTTATTCAATGCAAGATTGAAATTGTTTCCGGGTAAATTAAAATCAAAGTGGTCTGGCCCTTTCATGATTAAGGAAGTCAAGCCTTATGGAGTGGTGGAGTTGGAAGATCCTATCACCAAAGCAAGCTGGATGGTGAATGGACAGAGATTGAAACCATATTTTGGAGGTGAAGTTGTTCGGCAAACGACGACAATTTCACTCATTGATCCATTATCAGATTGAGAACATGTGTCGATCTAACGATGTTAAACAAGAGCTCTTTGGGAGGCACCCCAATTCTGTAAGTATTTTTTTATTGCTTTGCATTTTAGTTTAGGTCACAATGCACCAAAAACAGAAACCAACACAGAAGCCAGAAACAAAAATTTGTACCTGTCATAACTCGCCCAGCGAGGCAAAATCTCGCAGAGCGACAATTACAGGTCATTTTGACCAAGTTTGACTTATGTTAGCTCGCTAGGCGAGCAAGATCTTGTTCATCGAGATGGTTTAGTCTGACAGCTACTATTTCCCAAGCCATTAACTCCCATTAACTCCTCTCAACCATCCCTAACCACTCATTATCCCTTCCAAAACCGGTTTTTACACCTTTTCACCTTATCACACCAAAAACTCTCCCAAATTCTCTCAAACCCTAAAACCCAAAATCATCCAAGTCAAGATCAAGCACTCACACTGCATTTCATCTCTACATCTTGCATTTTATTAACAGGTTTGAGTTTTTCTTTCTTGCTTTATTTAAAATTCGAAAATGGGTATGAGATTTTGATTGAATAACATAGGTTTTAAACTTTGTGTGATAATAGGAACTAAGGTGCTTTTAGGTTCGAATTTCTGTATGATAGAAATGAACTAGAATAACAACACACATTGCCATGAAAAAAAATCAAATTTGATCACTTTTTGAAAATGACCCATTTTTTTAGATTTGAAATAAACAAGGGTATGTGATGTTTTTTATGCAATGGTTGTCATTTTAATTCATTTCTATGTTACTGGTTGTGTTTTAGAATGATTAGAGGTATTACAGAGTGTTTTTCGAGCCAAAAATCAAATTTGAATGCTTACTCGCCCAGCGAAGTTCTTGCTCGCCTAGGCGAGTATTCATCTGGAAAACCCAGAATTTCAATGTTTTCTCGCCCAGCGAAGCCTATATCTCGCCGAGCGAGTAACATCAGATCTTGAAAATTTTTATTTTGCTCTGAGTTTTCCTATTCCATTCCATGCTAATCTCTATATACCTTGTACTGTATTAATTTCCTGGTTGTTTTGCAGGAATGGCACCCAAGCAAAAAGCTACCGGTAGCAAGAGGAAACAAGCCGAGACATCTCAAGCACCCATTCCGTTTGATGCTAGCCGGTTTCGAAGTGCACACCATGCTGCACGGTATCAAGAATTGCTGAAGAGGAAGTTCTGGCATGAGAAGGAATTCATCATCAACCCGGAAGGAAAGTATAATGGAATACTTGGGATTTTTGAGGCGAGAAAGTGGGAAAAATTAATCAGTCCCCCAACCAAAATCAATGCAGACATAGTTTGAGAGTTCTATGCAAATGCGATTCCCAACGACTCGGAGGACCCCTTCCAGTTTGAGACTTCAGTCCGAGGTCGCGTTATTCGTTTTCATCGTCCTGTGATCAACGCATATTTAGGACACCCGATTACACCTCGAGACTCAGAGTACTTATGTGAATTCCACACACAACAGGCCAAAGGAAATTGGGACCATGAGGAGATAAAGAAAACAATCTTCAAAGAGGGAAAGGATTACGACATTAGCCTAGCCAGGAGACCATTTAGAGCCTTGAAACAAAACATGACTCTCCCCGCTCAAGTAATCCTTAACCTTATCCTCCACAACATACGACCAAAAAGCCACACCTCCTCTACCACCCTTGAAGTGACCCCCCTCATTTACTACATCTTAGCCGGAAAACAAGTGGATGTGGCCCGCATAATTGCCAATGAGTTCAAAACCATTGCTCTTAGTGGCATCTTGACCCCAAAATGCCCACTTGCTTTTCCTGGCCTTATAATGGGTCTTTGCCAAACAGCCCGGATTGTCTTCCCCCCTCAAATTCATGAGTAGATTGTCAACCCGGTGGACGATGCATATATTGCTCGTCATAATGAAGATAAGCAATCAAGGCATGCTGCCAGCCAACCTGAATCCTCTCAAGCCCAGCAACAGCAGCCTCCTCAGCAACTTCAATTCTCTGATTGGGATCCCAGGTATTTAGCTTCTTACAACTACACTTGGGATGCATTGGAGGCTAACAATAGAGGACAGCTGGGAATACAGGAGTCCTTATACAGATTGTAGCTGCAGTGGGGACTACCATCAGACCCGGCTCAGCAATTGATGACTCCCGATCATTTCTGGTCTTATGTGGCTTACCCTGAGGACATGCCATTCTTTCATGGAGGGGGCAGTTCGCATGCAACTGTTGGTGAAGGTGTAACTGCTGGTGAAGATGTAGGTGGATCGGAGGAAAAGACTCAAAGTGATGAGGACATGGAGGAATGAAGAAGGAAGAAGGACTTTGACTTGAAAGCTCACCTCTAACAGTGAAATATTTTTTAAGCTTTCAGTCAAAATTTTTTTGATTTAATCTGAACAATATGGTTTCTGTACTTTTTATTCTGTACTTTTTACTTCTGTACTTTTTATTCTGTACTTGTGAACCTTTATGTTTTATGTTTTATGTTGTAGAATTATTGTGTTATATTTATTTCGTACAATATTATTTTAATTTAATTTATCTACCAAATAAATGAACTCTGCTCAAAAATTCAAAGAATAGTGCTTGAACTAAAGCCATAGCATTGAGCAAAGAATCAGGTGAGTGATAATGATAGAAAGTTTGTGACAAAGCGCAAAGCTAAGGTACTCGTTTCTTGTTTTTCTAGGTGTATATTTGAATGTGAAATGAGTACTTTGCACACAAATTTATCTTATTAAGTTTTACACAAGAACATATTTATGTTTGAACCACTTAGAACTAGCATAAATGTGAGGAATCCTCAAAGTCTATGTATATACGCAGGAGATCGGCATTTTTGTCTAACTCGGTTCTTTTATGTTAAATCTAAAAATTGTTTTAAATTGTATGAAAGCACAAAAATGATCAAGGCATTCTTTTGAAATTGAGAATAAACACTTGACCACAAAAAGCCTACCCTCAGAATCCTTAACTATGAACTGTCAATATTCATAAGCACAATGCTTAGTGAATTTGCCCAAGTTTTTTAAAAAAATCCAGTTCATAGTTAAATCACTATTGGATTCTGATATTTTTACTTTCATTTTGAACCCTTAACCATCATGTATATTTGTCCCTTGCCTATTGATAAAGGAACATTCAATTAGGGTATCATTTTGTATAAGTTGGGGAGAAAAGGGAGGTAGTGTATGTCAAGTATTGGTGAACATTGAAAAATTGATCTTGACAACAAGAAAAAGAGAAAAACAAAAGAAAAAGAAAGAAAAAAGAAACAAAAGAAACCAAGAAAAAGAAAAGAGAAAAAGAGAAAAATTCAATAAATCAAAAAAGTTGTCAAGATCAAAGTAATTTTTGTAAATCACCAAGGGTTGATTATGAAAATTTGGAGGAAGTAGTGTAATTAGAAAGAATGTTCCTCTATGCTTGGCCACTTGAATTCAATTTTTCCCACATATGACATTTCTTTTGAAACCAAGCCAAATTGCAACCCTCAAAGACCTTGTGATCTATGCTTTTGTGCTTTTAGAAATGATAATTGGATGGACGCATAACTTAATTGGAATTTTAGCAGATTTTCCAGATGAGTGTTCAAAACCCGCACAATATGAATTCAATTTGTTCATTTACTTTCAAAGAAGTGTGTTAGGTGTGGTTCAAATATAAACATGTTATTTGCTAGAATTTTGTGATATGAACTTTGTGTTTAGGACTTATGTCACATTCGTTGTATATATCGGGATTTATGAGAAACTTCACTCTTGCATGCGCAGTCACAATTGAATCATTCACCTGAGAAACTTTTCTTCAAATACCGGATTTTTGCTTCATGCTCAAAACTTTGTCCAAAGCCTTGATTTTTCCAATTTTTTGAATCTTTTGTTTGAGGACAAACAAAGAACTAAGTTGGGGAGTATTTGATAAGTGGCAAGTAATGAGTAAATTCATGTCTTTTGACAAGGCTTTTTAGTTACTTGTTTTACAAGTTACCTAAGGAAAAGAATAGAATTTATGAATAAATGCCAATTATGCTTTGCATGCCTTATTCTTCCCAATTTGTGTAGGAAAATGCAAGCCAGGACTTGAAATTAGCAAGAAATCAAGAAGAAAAGATTGTTGAAGCTCGCTCAGCGAGCGCATGGTGAAGGAATGGCGAGTTGAAGCGGGGATTTTTAGGATGTTTCAAAGTATAACTCGCCTGGCGAGTTCAGGGCGAGTCCTTGGCGAGCTCAGGCAGGGATTTTCAGGAGCAGGGGAACTTGATTTCACTCAGCGAAATATTCATCGCCCAGCGAGATCCAAGGCGGTTTAATGCTACTTGAAAACGTGGCTGAAGACCACTGGCAGAGGAATCTTATCTCGCCGAACGAAGTAAATCGATGTCAATGTCACTTATAGGTTTTAGTATTTAAGCTTAGTTTCAGCTTTTAGGTTAAATTATTAAGATTTTATTAAGAACATATCTTAGAGTTTTTAAACAGAGAATAGGGCAAAAAGAGGTGAACTTCAAAGGACAAAAGGGATCAAGTTTAGATCAACTAAGGGTTTTTGAGAAATCAAAGCTTAGCCATGATCTTCATCTTTTCTCCAACTTTTGTAATGTTATCATGAAAATGATCAACTAAATCTCCTTTGTTGGGATTAGAGGTAATGAATCAAGCCTAGATGTACTCTTTGATCATGTAAATATATGATTCTAGTATTTTATATCATATTGAGTTTATTCTTGTTATTCAATCTTATGCATGAATTAGTGTTATTGAAAAATACCTTTAAATCTAGGGTTAGAATAATCTTCTATTAAAACAAGAATTCTAGACATAGAATTATGTTTTGATAATCACTTAAAGCATAAAAAATTAATGCTATTGGATCGTTTAATAGATTGAGAAATCGTCGAATAAACGATATGATCGATCTCACAACATTATTTAGACATAAATGACGTTGTCGAGTGATGCGTGATAATATCGTTAAAAAGGAATCAAAACTAGAATCCATATATATATGATCATTAGAATATTGTCGATGCTTGATTTATGAACTTTGATTCCGACGCTTTTATGCCCTATTACTCGTCGTATTTATTTACATTCTAAAGTCGAATAGTTTTTAGTGAACAAAAGATTAAACCCTAATTTAAAATGATAATCGATGTTGAATGGTTTAATGTATCACGCCAATCCCTGTGGAGACGATCCTAATATACTCACGTGTAGATAGGAATATGAAATGTGAAAAGAAATTACATCAATGGTGTATATGTGTCATATGTGATTTTTGTGCTAATGATGAGAACTGCTATACTTACTAATAATAAGTGGATGAAGTATTTGCTAAATATGTGTAACTGACGTATATGTGGATGATGTGTAATCTTGATGAAGTTGTGAATAAGATGTAAATGACGAGCAATGACGATGTGACCAATTATTTAATTGATTCATGTATCCCAATTAAATGTTATAATGTGTATTCTCACCCCTTTGTTGTTGTTGTATTTATGGTGTCTGTATCCATGGGGTACAGATACCCAGGACAAGGAGCTCTACTTGCGGGACTCTTAGAAGATGGCGACGGAGATTAGTACTGTTGTTTTTATTTAGTGAACTTATGTGAACGTACGCTCTGATCTGTAACGCCAGGGTTGGGGTTAAGATATTGAAATTTAATTCCATTTGAGTTAGAGTCTTGTGAAACTTTTGTTATTTCCATTGTTGATGTTGAAGATAAGAATATTTTTATTATTAAGACAAGTTAAATTATTTTCCGCTGCTGAAGTATGATTTAATATTGCCTTAGTAAATGACAGCTAATGAGTTTTGTAACATCCTTTTATTTAAATATATTCTTAGTATTTGATAAATCAGCGTCGGGATTTAGGGTGTTACAGAAAGTCTCTTGCTTGTGTGCTTGAGCAATTGTAATCTTGTGTGATTATAGTGAAAATCTCTTGTAAGTGACAAGGGGACTGGACTACTTCCGGATTGTGGAAGGAACCAGGATAATTGCTTTGTGTTTTTCTCTTCTCTCTCTCTCTCTCTCTCTCTCTCTCTCTCTCTCTCTATCTCTTTATATCCGCTGCATTTGACTCTAAACACTGTTTCAGAATCTGAACTCTATCAGAAACTGAACTTTGATCTTAGTTAAAAAGAAGAAAAAGCTAACACAATTCAACCCACTTCTTGTGTTTTTCTCACCTTCAGGCTGATCACGTTAGGAAAAGAACAGGAGAAACCTGCTCGGATACCAACTGACGCAGTCGGAAGCGTAGGCTAGCAAGCGCTAAACTTAGATTGAGAAGAAACAAGTTTGCAAGCGACAAACTTGTGAAAATAGGGTTCTGGAATCCACCAAAAATTGAGAAAACTCTCTAAAATATTATTGAATGAATAAAAGCTCTCTCTTAGGCTATAACTGTTAAGCTTAAATAGGGAAATAACAAGACCCCCTAATGGGCCGAAAATTCAAAATAGAAAATAAAACAAACAAATCAATAAATTGGGCCGAAATAATAAAATACTAAAGAAACCCTCCTACATCACTTGCAGTCCAAATTATAAGGAAGATACGAATATGGGGACAAAACTAAAATTCTCGAACGGATCTAACAAAACTTAAAATAGAGAAGACCAAGTCTATTTCTAGAAAAGTCTTCCCTTTTAACAGAATGGATGTCATTCCACCAAACATATTGTGCAAAGGTGAATGTAAATTTGCTATCTTATCTGCACATTAATTTCCCTCTCTAAAAATGATGAGTTTACAATGAAAGCTTTTAAAACTCTGAAATCAATCATCAAAGGGCCTGTTGAAAGACTAGTGTGATTACAATCGAAGATACATTTGTAATAATCATGGATATGACTTTGCTCCAGTTAGGTCTCATGTCATTGAATCTCTGGTTATTTATGATGAACATGATTACATTAATAATTTTGAGAATAATTTGCAACTATGATAATCTTGAGGGCTCCAACCTCTATTTGTAACCTCTAAAACCTCCATAACTGAGTTAAGATTGATTGTGATATTGATTTTTGAGAAAAACCAGTTCCATAATGACAAAGCAAAAGGGCATTGTAAAAATAGATGTTGAGAGGAGTCCCTTGTTTGTTGCACAATTTACAGATAGAGGGAAGATAACAACCTATGCTTATCAAACATTCAACTGTAGGTAAAGCTTATCAAACATTCAACCTATGCTTTATTAAGAATTAATCTCCGAATCAGGAGAGATTTCGATGGAGGTAAAGCTTTATTTCAAATCATAACTAAAATTTTGGCCAACAATTCAGTGAAAAGCATAAGCATCCTTCAAAATTAACTCACTAGCTGTTAAATGCTTCCGAATGAGCTGATTTGGTTTGTCAGCTAAAGGGGTAGCGGCTTTCTGAAGGTTAGACATGAGAGCCGGATAAGCTTGTTTGATATCATCTGGAATTTGCCAATGAGTGTCAATGAAAAAAGCTTGGGCTGTGTCTTGAAGAAAGTGGTACAAAGCATGGAGGGTTTTTTCAACTTCTTTATGGGAGAACCGAAATAAATTCCCAAGTCAGAAGTTATTTAAAACCAATATCCGAGCTAAGAGTATGTATCATGGATTTCTTGCACGTTAATGGAAAAGAACACTTGAGATTTACTCATTTTAATATTTTGCCTAGAAAGCTTTGCAAAAATTCCTGTAGAACATTTAATACAATGGACTTGGCCAGGAGATTATTCGACCACAAGAATTAGATCACCTGCAAAACATGAGATGACTCGGGAGAATCCTCTCAACCAAATTTAAAAGGGATGCAATTACTAAAGGAGGCAACATCTTTAATATTATGGCCAAGACTCTCAACCTTTAGGTCAAAGAGGCAAGGAGATAAATGATCCACTTTTTTAAGCCCTCTAGAAGATTGAAAAAGAGATAATGTATTACCGTTCCAATTTATATAGAGAGGAGGGGTTTTAGCAAGGTTGTCAAAATCATGATTTTGCTTCAGGTTGAAAGGAAAGAGCAAAATCGAAAATCATAAAATCGCAATCAAAATCGATGAATTTTACCAAAACAAAAATAATATTAAATATATGTTATAAATTGTATATAGTCATAAATGACTTAGTTTAAAGTCCACAATACATAAATGACTAAAAATAATGGACAAAATCCTTCAAAACCCTTTAAAATCCTACGATTCTGTATGAATTTCACGATTTGATGCGATTTTACTAGGATTTTGCCTATTTTAGGATTCTGCTATGGATTTGAGTCGTTGAAGGTGAATAAAGTCAAAAAATCCTAGATTTTAAGATTTAAGTCGGGATTTTGACAACAATATGTTTTAGTACAATTTATACCCAGAGAACGGGTGTTAGTAACTTTATAGAAAGTAATATAGAGAACAATGTGTCTAAATTGAGCAATTCTAGATGGATTGTTACATTTCAGAATAAGAGTAAGGAGAGTTAATTTTGTAGGGATGCTGGAACCTCTTTCATAAAATCCCACATTGACTTACGTAAGATCCACACGTGTTTAAGCAGTTTTGATTGATTAATTTTAATAGCAACCCTTGTTAGTCATCAGAAGAGTAGCATGATTAAGGAAACTACAAACTCTTAAGAGTGTGTTTGGATGAGGTAGTTAATAAATTTGAAGAATTTAATTTAGAATTCTAGGCAATTAAAATGATTCAATTAAATTGACTTCATTTCTAAATATTTTTGTTTGGATGGAGTAATCAAAAATTTCATTGTCATCATTTTTGGACAACTTTTATAAATTTTATTTTTTTGGGCCAAATTTGAAAATTGAAATTAGGGGTCAATTTGTAAATTTCAAAAAATTTGAGGGGTCAATTTATAATTTTGAATAAGTTGAGGGTAAATTTGTAATTTCTTAAAAATATTAGGGGTCAAATTGCAATTTTTTGTAAATTTATTGGGGGTCAATTTGAAAATTTTGGAAAATTTGAGGACCAAAATGCAAAATTTGAAAGTTATAAGAATGAAGAAATTTGAAATTCTTAGCTTTAGGTAGTCATTTGAAATTCTCTAAATTTAACTTGAACAAAATACTTCATAAATTTCCATCATTTTGAAAATTTTCCATATTATTATCCAAACAATGAAATTCATTTAAAAAGTATTTAAATTCCCTCAAAACATTACATTAACTCAAAACATTCCCTCATCCAAACACATTCTAACAGAACTGTAATTAAATCTGAAGAAGTAACTAGATATTTATTTATTTATTTTTGCAAAAATGTTTGCCAATGCTAACCGTTTCTTTGGTATTTTCAACATGGTGAAGATACTAAAGTGTATTGATAAAGATGATAAAGAAGAAGCCATGAAGTCGATTATTTTTGAGTCGGGTATGCGTGCAAGGTTTCCAGTTCATGGGATGTCTTGGTGCTATTATGGAGTATTAACATATGATAAATGAAGAGTTTGCTAAACTACTAGCAGAGAAGTCATCTACTACAATCTTGACGATTGCTCTTTTTGTCTCTTAACTATTTATTTGTATCGATTTGGTCCCATAATTAATAAAAGGGAAATGCTAAAGAGTGCCCTTAGGGCATTGGTTAAGAGCACAAGAATAGAAATATTGTATTGGGAAATGGTGAAAAGTGATAAATTTGACGTTTAAAAGTTGAAAATTTGTTGAATTCAATGCACACTTACTAATTTTGGTATCCTTAACAAGTGCCCTAAGTGTCCTTAGGGCACTTGTTAGCAAAATCCTTAATAAAAAGTCTGTTTAAGTCCTTTAATTTCATCTCTGTTACACATTTTAGTTCCTTCCTTTAGTTTTAATAAAAAAACGTTAAGTGTTGTACACGTGTCATTTTGGCATTGGCTCTGGAAATTCTTATTATCGTTTTTCCTCATCTTCTTCATCTTCATCAAAACCTTCATCATATTCATCAACTAAACCTAGAAAAAAAAAGAGCAATTTAGCCTTTATAAAACTACACTATTTGGGTAAGAATCTATTGCAAGAACTTTTTGTTTGAAGGCATGGTGGAAGAACACAACAAACATAAACATTGTTATTGTTATTCACAACAAAGACAACAACACAAGGCATAGAGTGTCTCCGTCTCTCTCATCTCTCTCATGGCAACCTCCTTCGCTCCAACAACGCCGCTCTGTTCCATCTTCCAACCACACCAAAACCTTCCCAAACCTCTTATTCTCCCCTTCTCAGGTTATCTTCTCCAAACCCATTTTCTCCTCTCACTCACACACACAAACAAAGACTCATTTCTTTTTGTTCACTCTTTTTGCAGAGTCCTCTTACAGCGCCAAACGCTCTTCAATCTATGTCACTCTAAAGCTCCCTCGTGCCTTCACTCATTTATGTTGGAAGAAGAAGAAATTTGGGAGAACCGAAATGGCGTTGTAGTTTCTAAGAAGTCAAGATCTTTGGATCTTAAGAGTATATGTAAAATTCGAAATTGGGGGTGAATTGAAACTGGGTGAACCGAAATTGGGTGAGCTGGCATTGAGGGTGAGTGATGATAGAGTTTTCCAGCAAGAGAAAGGCCGTGGGGGAGGAGAGGGAAAGAGATAGAGTTTTAAAGGCTTTTTTTTTTTCTTTCTAGGTTGTATGTTGAATATTTTTAGGCTAATGGGAAAATGGATGATTGTAATTGATTGTTGTTGTTGATGATTACTCTATTGTTGTAATTTTCTGGGTTTGAGAGAGATGTCATGGGAGAGAGTTTTTTTCTTCTTACTAATTTTTCAGTTTTTTTTTATTTACTGGATTTATTTGATGAATATGATGAAGATGTTGATAAACATGAAGAAGATGAGGAAAAAAGATAAGAAGAATTTCTAGAGTCAATGACAAAATGACACGTGTACAGCAGTTAACTTTTTTTTTTATTAAAACTAACGGAAGGGACTAAAATGTGTAACGAATATGAAATTAAAGGACTTAAACGAATTTTTTATTAATTATGAGACCAAAACAATACCAAATAAATAGTTTAAGAGACAAAAAGAGCAATTTAGCCTCCAATCTTCAATGCATCATCTATATTTGGTACCTTCTACTAGTTCTCAAGTTCCAATTCAAATATTTAAGAATGTTATGCCTAACCATAATATATATTTAATTAATGGATTATATTGCAAATACGAGTGGTAGCATTCCACAATCTCGATCCTCAATGCATCATCTATCTACAAAAATCTGCAATGAATGTCCTAGGTATGGCACCAAATACCTACACCTACGGCAGTTTTTTCAAGGTCAATAGTATACTTATACCTACTGATTTTTTTCCGTCACTATATCGTATAGTGACAGAATTTAATCCATCGAACAAAACGATTTGGTTTTACCTATTGATTTTGGCCGTAGGTATAGAACTTATTCAATCCTCGTGAGTTTAGCTCAGTTGGTAGGGATATTGCATATTATATGCATGAGCGGGATTCGAACCCCGGACACCCTTACTTTCTCCACATTTAAAATGTGTGAGCTCTAGTCACTAGGCTACTTGACCAAAACCAAAAAAAGAACTTATTCATAACAGGAAAAAAATATTTACCTCCGGTACTAGCACACTATACCTGATGCTTAATTAATTAAAATTTAATTGACAAAATTAATTTCATTAAATATTAAGTAAATGAATTTATGAAAACAATAAAATAAAGCTTCAACTATATTGAATATATGCCATGTCTTACAAAAAGAATTCTAGAGACACAATTAATTTGCAATTTTGTAGCTTCACCAAGAGAAGCACATCATCGGCAAATATCAAATGAGAAACTTAAGGACCATTTTCTCCTTCACAAAGAGTTTTCCAACTACCTCCAACCCATCCGCCAAACAAAAAAAAATTAATGGATTCGTTTGCCGTTTGGATCCATTCATTTAAAATTATAGATGAATTTGATTCATCCACCATATTTTTAAAATTCAATAGATCATCTTAAATAATAAGAAAAATTAATTTAATAAATAAAATTTAAAAAATAAAATTAAAAATAAATTAATAAAAAAAATCTGAAAGAAAAAACAAAAAACATGAAGGAACAAAAATTTAATATTAGGGTGGTGGTCAATGTCGGAGTACCACCGGTCAACATCATAGCTACGCAACTGACTATCAGAACATCGTGATGATTATCGGAGCTCCGTCGTCAACGCTTGTGAGTTGCCGGAGCACCACCATGGTCAACGTTTCCGACCACTAGTAAACGACAGAGAACACCACGACCATTGAATTTAAAATATTTATATAAATTGTAATAAAATATTGATTAAATATCTATTGGACTTAGTAAAAAAACATGTTTTCGGCCTTGATAAAAAAAATATTTTGGGCTGAAACTTTTATATACACCAATTCATTAATAATAAACCCATCAAAAATTTGGTTAACAAAATAATATATATATATATATATATGTTTGAAAAAATCAAAAATTAAATATTACACTTAAATAGATGGATTAGATGGATATCCATTCATTAATAATCTAATAATGGATGGTTTTTTTAGTTGAAATTTAGTGGATTGTAATGGACTAATAGACTGTTTTGATCCATCCATTATGATCCAAATTTATATCCATCTCACTCATCCATTATAAAAAGAGTGTTTTAATTTGCATGCATATTTTGGGTTTGGTATTGATGAGTATGAGTTATTTCCTCAGTTTACTAATTATTACTAAATTAAACTTGAAGGTATGATGTTTTTATATGTTATAATTGAGAGGGAAATTTTTGAAAAGGAACTGGAGATGCTGAAAGTTACTATTTAAAACAGTTCTGATGCCTGATTTTTTATAATTGATTGGCCTTGAATTTTAATATGGGGTCAATTGCATCGTGTTCATATTTAAGTTGACTACCTCTAGTAAAATATACAAAAATTTCAGACTCAAAATGACTGCTCATTAATAGCTTTTACTGAAAGATGGTTTTGCAGAAAAATTATGCTTCGTTACATATATAGTTCATGGATAGAATGAGTTTATGAACGCATTGACGTTTATTATACTTATCAAGTCATTAGTATTTTAATATGAATACGACTAATTACTATGTACATAGAGATTAAGAATGGTATAAGTTGAGGATTAAAGGCATACTTTGTGTATCAATGTTTTCTTATTAATATAGTACATAACATATTGTATGTATGTATGTATACCTTCCTAGCTAGTCAGACTCTCCGCTCTGTCCTAAAGCGGTCATGTGCATGAAGGGCAAGTGAGGACAGTCACTTGTAGGAGTTAAATCTATCTCCAACTTTTGCCAATAAGGATTCATAAATTTTATAGCATGATCAACTTAATCTAGGTTTTTGGATTTCTCACATTTGAAGACCTAGAAGAGGAATAAAAATTTATAACGTTCCGATATATATATATATATATATATATATATTAGAATTATAATTGTGTGTTCCTTTATGGATATTCATTGAGGTATTTGAAAATATGACAAATATAAATTATTGTTCATTTATTAAAGAGATGATTTTTCCATGCTTAGTATACCGGCATGGTTGAAATACTTTTCATTTATTAAAGTTCATCAAATTGTATGTTTTTGGTTAAAGTTCAAATATTTTACTCTGAGTACACATTCAGGTAAACAAAATTTTATTTTTAAAATCAATTTTTCCATAAGAAGTTCCCTAGTGGAAATTAGGTGTTACATGTGCGGTGTGAATGAGCAATTTTATAAGTTAGAAGAACAATTTTCATCAATGTTTGGCTTACCAACCCCTTTTTGGCCCACCAAAAAAAATACTCTCTGTCCCAATCCACTACGTTAAATGATTTCTAAAAATTTATGATATAGATATAGCTCCATATTTTTGGGATCCAATCACTGACAGCTTTTGTTCCTTGTTTGACTTCTTTTGGGTTGAGTCTATCCTTTTATGACGTGAGTATATCCCATTAATACCACTCGTATAAGTAGTTCCATGAGATTTAGAGGTTTGTTATTTTTAAAGCTAGCCCCAGCAATTTCAGTTTGCCTTAGCAGTGCGCTAGCCATCTCTCTCAGATACTCGTTTATCATACTTTGATACTCCCTTATAACACCAACGCTTATTGTATTTCCATCGTGAAAATAATTAAGTGTATTGTTGATGATGATACGATGAAGTCGATTATTTTTTAGTCGGATATGCGTGCAATGATTCCCGGTTGATGGAGGTCATGGTGTTATTATGGAGTATCATGGTTTTGATAAATGAGTCTATGGTAGAATTAGATTATATAAAGAACTTGTTAAACTACCAACAAAGATCATATGGTTATCAATGATGATGTGGATGCACAAGAAGGAAAATTGTGATAATTAGTTCAGTTTTATTCTTTGATTCAACAATCAAGATTATTTCTATTAAACTATCTTAAGTAACAATCAAAATTATGTTTATTATTTTATTTCATATTTAATAACGAAATTTTTTCGATTGTTTAGAGTTTTTTTTTTGTTTGGTATATTAATTTTTGCCTATCACGAGTACAAATGTATTGATTTCATTGAAATTGGGTGCAAAACAACAATTTCTGTAATGCCCACATATATATCTTGGTGGAACTAAATTAAAAAGTTGAACTTGTCTTGGGATTGTACTATGTATTACGAGCATAAGGGTCCGTTTGGTTCGAGAGTTTTGAAAGGGATGGGCGGGAATATTTTTTATTTGATGTGTTTGGTTTAATTTTTTGAAGGGGGAAGCATAATCCTTTCAAGACTCCCTTTTTACTTTCCCCCAAATCGGAGTTTGTCGGAGGGGAGGGGAGAGAATCTCTTTAAAATTTTATTGTCCAAAATTATCTTTAGATTAATTTTAAATCTCAATATTATCTTTGTAACAACTTTTATTATTATTAGGTTATATTATCTTGTAACAACATTTATTATTATTAGGTTATATTATCCTTGTAACAACTTTTATTATTATTAAGTTATATTATCCTTGTAACAGTTTTTATTATTATTAGGTTATAAATCTTTATAACAAATTTTATTATTATTACTAGCGGAAAGATGAGCCCGACTGTCCGCTCTTTTTACCACGCTAACATGTGTGTATATTTTATTATATTTGTTTGTATAATTTTGATTACAATTTTTAAATATTAATGGAAATTGTTCTTACATCGATCTATCTACAAATTATTGTCAAAGTATATAACGAAATTATTACCAACTCGGCATATTTTGGTTTATCT
Organism: Medicago ruthenica; assembly: GCA_018208015.1. Lineage (NCBI taxonomy): Eukaryota > Viridiplantae > Streptophyta > Magnoliopsida > Fabales > Fabaceae > Medicago > Medicago ruthenica. Next base: position 28,313 of record WNNG01000503.1, on the reverse strand, counting down.
AATAAAATAACGACCATTTTCTTTTTTTTTTTGAAAAAAAAAATATCGATCATTTTCTTATTGATTATATTTATAGTGACATCTATTTGATCTAGTTTGTAGCACTTTGTTTTAAGGATAAAGGAAAAAAGACTTGAGATATACTCATATCATGTTTGTTACACGATATATTTTGTGTGGTAACAAAAAAAATATTGTATTTGTTACATTTTTTCAAATATTTGAATTCACTCTTATCCATTATCTTTTTTAAATGATAAGGAAAAAAATCGGACATATACAATTTGTTACATTTTGTTTTAATATTTAAATTTACTCTTATCTATTTGTTATATGTGTTATTTGCATTGAAAGTTGAGGGTAATTTTGAAAGGAGAAAAAGTCAGTCCAAAAGAGCCGAAAGGGGCAATTTTTTTTTTTTTTTATATATATAGTATAGATTATTACTATCGAAAAGATAGACACGTTTAAAAATTATGAACGGTGTTTTTAGCTAAAATTTCGATTTTGATTAAGAGTACAAATATAAATGTTTTTTTCTTTCAAATTATAACAAATTAAACTAACCATGATTATCTATTTCAATTACACCAACAATATAACAAAAAAATATAATCGAAATTCTTATTTTTTTTTAATGACACCAACAACAATCTTTATTATAAAAAAGTTGTTTAAGGGTATAACTGAGATAATGAAAAAGTAAGTATATATATACTTGTAACATCCGGGATTTGGCAACTAACTGAGATAATGAAAAAGTAAGTATATATATACCAATTTGGCTCTCAATTGGTAGTGGGAATGCATTGAACTTGTACTGAAGCCCCAGGTACAGAGTTCGATTCCCACGGAAGGAAAAAACTCCACATGGGGGGTGGAGAAGGTCGTGAGTACATCGCGGGGGGCCGTTAGTTGCCAAATCCCAGATGTTACAAAAAAGGCGCCTTTTTTGTAACATCCGGATGGCTCCCCTTACGGGCTGACCTCCCTATCTTTCAAGGACCGAGATGTACTCACGACCTTCTCCACCCCCATGTGGAGTTTTTGCCTTCCGTGGGAATCAAACTCTGTACCTGGGGCTTAAGTACAAGTTCAATGCATTCCCACTACCATGAGTGTTGGATATTTGAGTGTTGGCTACATGTTTTGCAAAAATCAAATATACAAGCATTGTGTCTTCAGAAGCTAAAAATCTCATTTTGTTAATTCTCACAATATCTTTTGAAGATTTAATTGAAGATTTATCCAAAGCTTCATTTCTAGAAGGAAGTATTCTTTGCGCAAGATTTGTTCTGAAGATTTGTTTCAGTTATTCGTAAATATATTTTCAAAGTAATCTTTTGGAAAATATATTTCTGAATAATATGAGAGCTTCTGTTTTCTTCTAAAAGAATTCTAAGATCATATCTTTGAAGATTTGTTGAAGATTTATCATGGCTGAAGTTTCCAGAAGTATGATAATTTTATGTGAAGATCTATTGAAGATTGGCTTCGTGTTTATTGATGAATATATTTTCAAAGTATCTTTGCAAAATATAATTTAGAAATATATGTTTCCTTTTTGAGCCTTTGCATATTTCAGAATCATATCAATTGAAGAAGATTTGATTCAATTATTTGTGAATATATTTTCAAGGAAATCTTTGGAAAATATATTTGTGAATTTTATGTGAGCTTCTATTTGCTTCTAAAATAATTCTGGGAGTATATCTTTGAAGATTGTGTTCAGAATTATGTTGCTGCTGAAGACTATTTAAAGAGGGCTTTGCTATTGGAAATTTCATGAGTCAAAAACCAGAATTCAGAGTTTAGAGTTTTTAGAGTTTTTGTCTGTGCACCACTCATTGTTTGAGTTGGTTTAGAGTTTTTATTGAGTTGTAATTCATTCAAAGCTTTTAAGCAAGAATGAAGTTTTTGTTTTGAAGTGTGTTCTTCAAAAACTGGGTTGTTTTGTTTCAGAACTGGGTTTAGTTCAAGGGTAGTTCAAGTGGCTGGGTTGTAGTTGCTTGAATAGGAAGTTAGTGGATTCTAATACTCATTCCTGAGTAGAAGTCTAGACTAAGTGGAGATTGATTGCTAAGGCTGGGAACAGGGGGGTCTGTGTCTGAGTCTTTGGGTTGATTCCTTTAGTAGATTTCCTTCCTGGATTGGTTTCCCCTAGAGTAGGTGAAGTTTGCACCGAACTGGGTTAACAAACTCATTGTGTTCCTTTACTTTCTGCACTGTATTTTTCTGCTTCTGAACTTTATTTTTCATACTCTGTTTTTAGTTCAGAACCAGTTACCTGCCAGGAATTTCAATTGGCATCAGAGCAGGCACCCTACCTATATTTGGGTGAGCTCTAGGGAGATATTTTCTGGCTTTATGGAGAAAGAAGGAGGATTTGTTAACAGGCCACCTTTGCTGGATGTGACCAACTATGATTATTGGAAATCTCGTATGAGTGCTTTCCTAAAATCTATGGATAGCAAGACCTGGAAAGTTGTTCTGAAAGGTTGGGAACATCCTGTTGTGACTGACAAAGATGGTAAGAAGACAGCTGTGTTGAAACCAGAAGAAGATTGGACCAATGATGAAGATGCTTTGTCACATGCAAATTCCAAAGCCTTGAATGCTATATTCAATGGAGTGGACAAAAATATGTTCAGAATGATCAAGCAGTGCACTGTGGCTAAGGATGCTTGGGAGATTCTCAAGACTACTCATGAAGGCACTTCAAAGGTAAAGCTGTCCAGACTTAAGCTTCTGACCACAAAATTTGAAAATCTCAGAATGCTGGAGGATGAGAACATACAAGGCTTTTACATGAATATTCTGGACATGGCTAACTCTTTTGAATCACTTGGAGAAAAAGTATCAGATGAAAAGCTTGTAAGGAAAATTCTCAGATCCCTACCTAAGAGGTTTGATATGAAGGTGACTGCAATTGAAGAAGCACATGACATCTCCAGCATGAAGGTTGAGGAATTGATTGGGTCTCTTCAAAACATTGAAATATGCAGGACTGATAAGAAGGGGAAAGGTGTTGCCTTTGTAGCAGATGTTAAAAGTGTGGATGATGAAACCTCATCAGAAGCTCTTGTGTTGCTGAGTAAACAATTTAAGAAGTTTCTGAAGCAGAAGACAAGAACTGATGTGAAGAGCAATCAATCAAAGAGAGTTGAGTGCTTTGAATGTGAAGGATATGGTCATGTCAAGTCAGAATGTCCTACTTACCTCAAGAAACATAAGAAAAGTTTAGTTGTGTCTTGGTCTGATGAAGATGATTCAGAAGGAGAAGTGGAGCCTGTCACTGCTTTAACTGGTAAATTCTGGTCTGATGATATATTTAAGGGTTCAGAAACTCTGTCAGAGTCTGAAGAATCATCAAAGTCTGAAACTTCATCAGAGTCTAAATGCAGTGATGAAGAATTGTCTTATAAAAATCCTGCTGAGTTTTGTAAGAAGGTGCAGGGTCAATTTAAAGAAGTGTGCAAGCTGATGGAAGATCAGAAGAAGACCATCAGTCAACTTCAGACTGAGAAAAGTGAACTATTGGTACAAAATACTGATCTCAAAAATGAGGTGAGCCAACTGAATTCTCAACTTGATCAGATGAAGAAGCAAGTTAGAATGATGAACTCTGCTACTGATGTGCTGGAAGAGATTTTGGAGAATCAGAATCAAGGAAAACCAAATGGCATAGGATTTGTTGATAAGAATCTGAACATCAAAAAGCAAAATCCTGCTAAGAGGTTCATACCTGCTGCTGATACTTATGTTCCACTAATCAGCAAACCTAAGAACAAATCTCAGGAATCTAAAGACAAGAGGAGAACTCATCCTTGGGTATGTCATCATTGTGGTAAAAAGGGACACATTAAACCTTTTTGTTACAAGCTGCATGGATACCCCAAGCATTTTCACCACAGAAAAGTGGAACCAGCTGTGAACAAAAGCAAGATCAAGAAAGAATGGAGACCAAAGTGTGCAAGTGTTGCTCAGAGGCTGAACAAAGGGAAAGGAAAGGCTGTTGCTGATGACAGCAAGCCCATTCCTGTAGCACAGAAGAGTTCTGATGCTGGACCATCCAAAGTCTGGAGTAAAGTGTTGGTTCCTATTCCTGTTCAGAAGGCACTAGTTCCTAGTAAGTCTGAAGATGTTATTAAGCATGATACCATGCCATGTGTTCAGAAGAGAATTGATGTTCTTCAGAAACAGTTCGCTGGGAAGAAGGTTCTGAATGTGCCTGAGGCACACATCAATTGAGCAGCATCTGGTGATTGTGTCTAATGAAGACTAAGCAAGTTCTGATGCTGAGTCTGAAGACTGTTAGGTTTGTGAATGAAGTCCTGGATTTTATGTTTGTGTTTCTGGTCTGCATTTATGCTGTTCTCTACAGTTGTGGTTGTTCTTTTGTGTATGGATTCTGAGTGGTTCTGTTTGTCCTGTGCTGAGTCCTGAGCTGCTAGTTTTTGTTGTGTTTCTTGCTCCTGGTGTTTGCTGGTGTTTTGTCAAACTTGTTTGGCTAAAAAGGGGGAGAAATATGTGTGGTCTGATCTGTTTGCCTCAGGGGGAGAGTGTATGTGCTGATCTGTTCAGAAGTATGTGTGCTGATCTGTCAGGAGCTGAGCTGTTCAGGGGGAGTTCCTGAGTGTTGTGTTTCAGGGGGAGTCCCTGAATGTGTGTTTCAGGGGGAGAAGCTGTACCTCAGAAACTGCTGCTGTATGTTGCAGGGGGAGTTTTTATGTGTTAACATAGCATTTCATCCGCTGCTGACTCTATTGCTACATTTGTGTTTTGTTCTTCATGGTTGTGTACCTTGATGTTTGAAGAATTTGCTTGTTGTTGTGCTCAATTTGATTTTAGCCAAAAATTTGCCAAAGGGGGAGATTGTTGGATATTTGAGTGTTGGCTACATGTTTTGCAAAAATCAAATATATAAGCATTGTGTCTTCAGAAGCTAAAAATCTCATTTTGTTAATTCTCACAATATCTTTTGAAGATTTAATTGAAGATTTATCCAAAGCTTCATTTCTAGAAGGAAGTATTCTTTGCGCAAGATTTGTTCTGAAGATTTGTTTCAGTTATTCGTAAATATATTTTCAAAGTAATCTTTTGGAAAATATATTTCTGAATAATATGAGAGCTTCTGTTTTCTTCTAAAAGAATTCTAAGATCATATCTTTGAAGATTTGTTGAAGATTTATCATGGCTGAAGTTTCCAGAAGTATGATAATTTTATGTGAAGATCTATTGAAGATTGGCTTCGTGTTTATTGATGAATATATTTTCAAAGTATCTTTGCAAAATATAATTCAGAAATATATGTTTCCTTTTTGAGCCTTTGCATATTTCAGAATCATATCAATTGAAGAAGATTTGATTCAATTATTTGTGAATATATTTTCAAGGAAATCTTTGGAAAATATATTTGTGAATTTTATGTGAGCTTCTATTTGATTCTAAAATAATTCTGGGAGTATATCTTTGAAGATTGTGTTCAGAATTATGTTGCTGCTGAAGACTATTTAAAGAGGGCTTTGCTATTGGAAATTTCATGAGTCAAAAACCAGAATTCAGAGTTTAGAGTTTTTAGAGTTTTTGTCTGTGCACCACTCATTGTTTGAGTTGGTTTAGAGTTTTTATTGAGTTGTAATTCATTCAAAGCTTTTAAGCAAGAATGAAGTTTTTGTTTTGAAGTGTGTTCTTCAAAAACTGGGTTGTTTTGTTTCAGAACTGGGTTTAGTTCAAGGGTAGTTCAAGTGGCTGGGTTGTAGTTGCTTGAATAGGAAGTTAGTGGATTCTAATACTCATTCCTGAGTAGAAGTCTAGACTAAGTGGAGATTGATTGCTAAGGCTGGGAACAGGGGGGTCTGTGTCTGAGTCTTTGGGTTGATTCCTTTAGTAGATTTCCTTCCTGGATTGGTATCCCCCAGAGTAGGTGAAGTTTGCACCGAACTGGGTTAACAAACTCATTGTGTTCCTTTACTTTCTGCACTGTATTTTTCTGCTTCTGAACTTTATTTTTCATACTCTGTTTTTAGTTCAGAACCAGTTACCTGCCAGGAATTTCAATGAGTAACATTGCGGGGAAAACCTAGGCAAGCCAGTTGAAAGGCAAATCCCGGATGTTACAAAAAAGGGGCCTTTTTTTGTAACATCCGGGATTTGGAAACTAACGGCCCCCGCGATGTACTCATTTTCTTCTCCACCCCCCAAGTGGAGTTTCATGCCTTCCGTGGGAATCGAACCGTGTACCCTGGAGGCTATAAGTACACGCTCAATGCATTCCCACTACCAAGTGAGCTAGTAGCTCAATTGGTAGTGGGAATGCATTGAACTTGTACTTAGGCCCCAGGTACAGCGTTCGATTCCCACAGAAGGCAAAAACTCCACATGGGGGGTGGAGAAGACCATGAGTACATCGCGGTCCTTGAAAGATAGGGAGGCCAGCCCGTAAGGGAGCCAGCCGGATGTTGAACACTTTAATTTGGTCCACAATCTCATCGACCTCGACCACCTTAGCATTAAAAATACTCTCATTCCTCATCTTCCAAAGCACCCAAATAGATGCATGCCAAATAATCCACGCACCACGCGTGCCTAAGCTTTTTACCACACACCGCATTTGTCCAACAATTAAATTGAATAAACAAATTTGGAGTAAAACAATATCTCAAACCAAGTCATCACCTTTAACCATACCTTAGCAATCATGTTACAATGCATAAATAGGTGGCTGGCCGTTTCTACAGCACTATCACACAAACAACAACTCCATGAAGCTTCCTCATCTAACAACCGCCTCTTCGCAAGGTTAGCTCTTGTTAGAATACGATCTAAAAGCAAAGTCCAAGAAAAAACCAAAACCTTCGAGGGTGCTCGGCTCTTCCAAAGGTAATTGAACACAATCTCATCCTCCCTTCTTCCTCCCTCCTCTAAAATCCACAAACTCTCTAGAACCAAGTAGCAAGACTTAACCGAAAAGAAGGCAAATTTCCACCACTAGTAGCCACCACACCATTTGCGTCTCTACCATATTTATCCCCTAACACCCTCTTCCAAAGAGAATCATCTTCATGTAAAATCCTCCATCTCCACTTTGCTAAGAGACTTAAATTAACCAATTTAATATCCCTTTACTTTAGGATGGCACACCTTTCTCCACTTCACCCAACACACTTTTCTTCCTCCCATAACACCACCCCAAAGGAATTTCCTTTGAAGGCCAACCACCCGCTTCACCACCTTTACCGGCATTTTCAAAAAATAAAGGTAGAAAATAGGAACAGAGTTCAACACCGAGTTTAAGAGAACAATACGTCCCCCTAAACTAATATATATATATTACCCCATGAATTTAATTTTCTACCAATTTGTTCCAACATCGGTTCCCAAGTCGACAAACATCTAGGATTCACACCCATCGGAAGACCCAAATACACAAACGGAATATTACCCACACTACAATTAAGAAAATTCAAAGCATTACCAAAAAAATCCAGTGACAAGTTAACACCCATTATACAACTCTTGTGGAAGTTCACCTTCAACCCCGACACCATCTCAAAGCCCCTTAACATCGCCTTTAAAGTACAAAGATTCTCCACCGTCGCCTCGCCTATGCAAAGAGTGTCATCCGCATATTGAAGATGCAAAACACATTCCCACCAAGCTTCACCACAAAACCTTTAAAAAGGTTACGGGACACCGCATTCTCCATAAGCCCACTAAAACCTTCGGCCACCAAAAGAAATAAGAAAGGAGCTAGCAGATCCCCTTGCTTTAGACCTCTTTGGATATGAATCTCTTCCGTCGGACATCCATTAACAAGAATAGACATACTCCCCCCAAACACACAAGCCTTCATCCATGCAATCCATTTACCACTGAAATTCTGGCAGATCCTGGTTCTGAACTAAAAAACAGAGTCTGAAAAACACTAGTTCAGAAGCAGAAAAATTAATGACAGAAAGTAAAGGAACACAGTTATTTGTTAACCCAGTTCGGTGCAAACTTCACCTACATCTGGAGGATACCAATCCAGGAAGGAAATCCACTAAGTAGTATTAATTCTAAGACTCAAGTCACAGCCCCTGTTTTTCCAGCCTTATCACTTAATCACTACCCGTATAGACTTCTACCTAGGAACTCCTAGATATAAGAACCCACTTACTTCCTATTCAAGCAATCACAGTCCCAGTGATTGTAAACTCTAAACAATTATGAAGACACTCTTCAAAACATAAAAATAGTCACTTGTGCTTAAAAGTTTTAAGTGATCACAACTCAAAAACAAACAACTAACTCTAACAGATGAGTGGTGCACAAAACAAAGCCTAAAGCTTACAGACTTAAAAAAAAAAACACAAAGACTCTTTTAATGTAAACTTCTGGTTTTTTCAGTCAAGTCTTCAATAGCAACACGTCCTCCTTAAATAGTCTTCAGCAGCTCACATAATTCTGAACCATATATTCTTCAAAGATACAATTCTGAAATTATTTAGAAGCTCATAGAAGAAAATATATTTCTGAATTATATTTTGCAAAGATTCCTTTGAAAATATATTCATAAATAAACGAAGTCAATCTTCAACAAGATCTTCACGTAAAAATACTCAATCTTCTAGAACCATTAACCTGGATAAAACTTCAAATAAATCTTCAAAAGATACTATGAAAGAATTAACAGAACAAACACATAAATTCAGCTTCTGAAATGCAGCTTCTGAAGGTCAACAAAAGTCAACGTCTGAAGGCAGCTTCTGAAGGTCAACAAAAGTCAACGTCTAAATAGTGCGTCTGATGATCAGTTCAGCTTCTGATGAACAGTACCAGCGTCTGAAGACCTTCGCAGAGCCAAGTTATCAGCTTCTGAAGTACTGTAGCTTCTGACCCAGCTTCTGAAGATGTACAAAATGATTTTTTCAGCTACTGAAGCACAAATTAGCTTCTGAAGACGCATTGCTTGCACATTTTGATTTTACCAAACATGTAGCCAACCTTCAAATATCCAACAACCACAAAAACCTGTCCTCCTTAACATGTACTCTAGAAAACCCCAATCCACCGAATCATAAGCCTTTTCAAAATCCACCTTTAGGATTAAACATTCCCGGTTTCGTTTCTTAGCTAAGTCCACTACCTCGTTAACCACCACCACCCCATCCACCAAATGTCTCCCTTTTAAAAACGCCGATTGAGCTTTTGAAATAATTGAGTTCAACACCTTTGCAAACCTAGCCGCAAGCACCTTAGAAAGAAGTTTATACAAATTACCCAACAAGGAAATGGGGCGAAACTCCCTAAGAGATACGGGGGACTTCACTTTAGGTATAAGGGTCACAAAATAGGACAATAAACTCTTGGGGAAGACCTCATTTCGATGGAATCGATCACAGAAAATTCTTACCTCATTCTTCACAAGGTACCAAAATTGCTTAAAAAAGCAAAATTAAAATCATCTTTGGTGGATCAAAAGATTGAACTCATTTTGAACAAAAAATCGCTTTTACATAGCTGTATCCAAACAAACTAAATTAATTTTTTTTTAAAAAATGAATTGATTTTTATTACGGTAAGGAAACCAGTTTTTTATAGGCATGTTTTTTATTGGTGGTGAAAAACCAGTTTTTATAGGCATGTTTAGAACATGATAAACAATTCTTACACAAAAAATAAACTCAAAATTTGTTTCTATGTCAAAAAATATATTTATCTTGAAATTTTTCTTAAATATCCCGCTTAAATTTTGTCTGTCAGCAGTATCAGTTGAGGAAGTTATTTGAGAGAACGGTATTAGAGTAATTTTGGGAAGGGTATTTATACCTACACCAACCTTTTTCCCTTCATTTTTCTACTTCCATTTTTTCACTTCAGCCAACTACTCCCTTCTTTCTCTCTTTTTCTCTCACGACATCCTCTCGCATTTTCCCCCAAATCATTACTTCCTCACTCAAACCAAATTTCAAACTAACATGCAATGGTTGTATCTTAATCCTTGACATGTTTATTACCTATTGCAAGTGTTGAATTTCCCATTCCCTCTCTATACTCTCTCAACCGAGCTCTCTCTCCCTTGAAGCCAGTTGGAATTAAACAATTTTGAGTTTAGCCACGGCCTTGCATGTGATGTCTAGCTGAATTCTTAAGGTTGTTTTGGCATAAGGAGCAATAACTAGGGAGGAAAGTGAAATTGGAATTGGGTTAAGCTGATGTATAAGTTGTTTTGGAATGTTTGATGCATAAATGATTGTGGGCAAGTGTGAATTATAAAACTGATTATGTTTCAGTGGATTGCAAGGATCGTGGTTAAGGCAGAAGTGCTTAAATTGGAGTTAAGATGTTTTGGGACTTGGTGAAGGTTATAAGCTGTCATAAGTGATTAACAAGAATTCTATGCTTAAATTGATATATTAATGATCTAAAGACTCTCTCACGCCCTTTTCCTCTCCCTACTTCAATCTTCACCAAATCAACTAAGGAATCCACATGCAAGCACAATTTTGGGAACTTTGTGACAAGAGAAGCTAAGTGAGCCAAGAAAGGAAGGAAGAGATCAAAGCTAGGGTTTGAGGAGAGGCTTGGCAAGAATCAATCAAGTTGTTCAGGTGAGTTCCTTTAGTTATAGATCCCACCTTGGGTAAGTTTTGAGTGAGATAATCTACCATAAGTTGTTTTTGAGAATTTTGGTTAAAACCCCTTTTGCTTCATGATGCATGTCATACCCCATTTTTTGACTTATATTTTTTGGGTGTTATATTTTTATTATCTCATTATTTATTTTTTACCTTTTATTATTATTATTATTTCTATAATATTTTATATCATCATCATTATCCTTATTTATAATATCATTGTTATATTATTTTTCTTTAATAATATCATTATTATTTTATTACTATTAGTTTTTATCTTTTAATATTATTAGGTTTTATTTATTGTCATTACTATTTTTATTCATTATTATTGTCATTTGCATTTTTATCATTATTATTATTTTTATATATTATTATTATTTCCCCCATTTTTACCTTTTATTTTAAACAAAAATTAAAAAAAAAGTGGAGTTCGCAGTGCGAACTCACCTTCGCACTGCGACCTCTGCGAAAATTCTGCAGATTTTTATATAGTGGTTTATCTTTTTTGCTTTCAACTGCAATTATTATTAGTAGCATTATTATTTGTATTCTTGTTATTTTGTGACTGATTTGGTGCAGCAAAGCAAGATTTAATGTGTGACATTAAAGGTAAAAGGAAAGAAGAACTTTCTTCCAACCTCTCATGTGATCAAACAAATTGGCTATCCTTGGTCAGATTTTGTCCCCCAAAATTGACCCCTTATCCAACCCAAACATGCCAGCCAGCTGCTTGATCCATTTCCTTCCCTTTTTCCCTGCCAAAAGCAGTCAATCCCAAGTGGTTTATGTTGCAAAAAAGCTGTGTGACCTGCCCTGTTTTGACCTGAATTTCTTCCCCCACACATAAGCCCACATGCTGATTTTGATTCCCCCAATCTCCCTGTACATGGCAGTACACGTTTTGATTGTTTGACCTTCCAAGATTGCAAGGTTTGATCCCAAGAATCAGCCCTTTTGCAGCTGCCCTGTTTTACAGATTTTACCATCATTACCTTCTAGAATCAATGGCATTTGTGGCTGAGATCAGTCAAGACCTTGCCCCTTGGCACAAGGCAAAGCAAGTTCTATCCATTAGCATTAAATGCAAAGTGATCTAGCCTGAGTTTAGCTCATGATCAGCTAGTGTTTTAGGATTTTATTCATCATTGTTCATCATTGCAAAGATTTGCATTCATGCCTATAAAAGGAAGGGCAAGGCTTAAGGATCACACACAATTGAACACCTTGAAAACCAGTTAGAAACATACCATTTCAGAGAGCCAATACACACGAATTTCACACCAAAAATCCCTTGCATAGCAACACAAAATCAGTCCATCACAAACACTTTGAACCTTGTTCATAACCTTTCACAAAGCAAGCAAGCTACTTCCAGTCTTGTTTAAGCATTGCTAGGAGTTCTGTAAGTCTCCTATAACCTTTCCTTTCTACTGTATATGCTGTTTACATATCTTGCTTTGTCCAATTTTGTTTTGTGAACCAAAACCTCCTTTGAGCCTCAAAAAGGACCTCAAAGGGGCCAAGCTTTAAAATTTTGTTTTTCTACCCTTTTTTCTTCCTTTTTTCAAGTTTCTTAACCTCCTTTAGGTTCTGAATCTTGCTTAGAAGCAGTTTCTGAACTTCTGTTCAGAAACAGCTTCTGAGTTAAGAAATTCGCATACTTCGCAGAGCAAAGTATTGCTCGCACTGCGAACACACCAGAACCTGACTTCGCAGAGCCAAGTTCTGGTTGCTCTGCGAAATATGTGAAATTCAGAACATGAATCAGGCATTCAATGTCAAATTTTTGGGATTCCAGCCCTTGATTCAGAACCTAAAGAGGGTTAAAACCATTTTGGTCCAAACCCAACTCATAATCATGCACAACTTTGAAGATTTCACAAGTTCGTGCGACAAAATTTCAAATAACTTGTGAAACAAGTTATGTTCTTAATATTTTCAAAATCAAGTTTGAGCAACAAGCTAAGTTCGTCTATTTCAAAACAAACTTGAACAACCATGTTGTTCATGATTTTCAATTCAAACGCGAACTTAAGCCAAGTTTGCTCACTCTTTTAAACCAAGCTCGAATTGAGCCGAACTTGTGAACTTTCCAACAGTTTTGCATGTTTTATGATTGTGTTTGCCATTCAAACTTGAACCAAACTTGTTCTTAAGTTTCAATAACTTAAGCAACAAGTAACGTTCATGATTTTTTAATAAAATCGAACAACAAATTTGTTCGTGTTTTCTTTTCTTTACATGTATCCTTTTAAAGCTTTGGTTCCCTTTGAGGTCTCTCCGAGTTTCAAAACCAAACTTGAATGAAACGGGAATGGCTTGACGTATGTCTCCCCAAACCTCGATTGCACGAATGCGTGACGTATGTCTCGTCGCTCGGGCAATCGTCATTCCACCCTTGACGCGTCTAGCACGCTCAACTTTCCCTTGGCCCCCTTGTGGCCATTTTTACCCTTTTCTTGGCCCTCGTGGTCAATCCGAACCTTTCGCGCCCTGCGCGTTTTATTTTTAACCCTTTTACGCCTTGCGCGAATTTTTCGCCTCAGTGCGTTTGTCTTTTATTTCAAAAAACATTCACGCCTCGCGCGAGCTTATCGCCTAGCGTCCATCTTTCACCATTTTAAAACTTTGTACGTCTTCGTACGTTTTTAAAACCTTTGCTCACGTCCGAGCGTAAAACTTTTTCATCAAATCATTTATTTTTCATGCATTGTCGTCAGTGGCCAGCTCGGCAACAACCCGAGCAGCTGACTTTTTACTTTTTTTGTCGTCAATGGCCAGCTCGGCAACAACCCGAGCAGTTGACATTTAATTTCATTACATTTTTTCTTTTTTTCAAACTTTTTCGCTCGGACGCGACCAAACCCTTTTTTTAACTAAAACGAATCAACATACAAACGTTTTTCTACCAAAGAACTACGTACGCTTTGAATTCTCCGACTACCGGGAGATACGTAGGAGCAAGATCGACATCTTGTCAAGCCCTTTAATAAAAAACTTGTTTTTCCCCTTTCGTTTGTTTTTATCTCTTTCTTTATCCCGCATTTTGTCTTTTATATATTTCCTTTTATACATATTTAAACACGTAAGTAAAACATCGAACCATTTTAAGCCTAAGCCGACTAAGAGGTTCCCGTTGAGTACAACGGATGTGAGGGGTGCTAATACCTTCCCCTCGCATAATCGACTTTCGAACCTAAAATCTTTTCTCAAGGTAATTTAGAACTTTTTTCCTTTTTTCCCCGAAAAATTAAAAGTTCAGTCGTAATTTAGAATTAGTGATTCAAAGCTTCCCCAATAGCTTGACATCCGAAATTCGACGCGACATCGATCTAGCAGGACGCTCTCTATTGCCTAAACCGCCCTTTCAGGTTTTCGATTTAGCGAGCTTTTTTTTTTCTTCTCTTTTTTTCTTTTAGGCATAATACCTCTTGACTGCATCGGAGTTTATTGAGAGTGGAAACTCTTCTCCGTCCATAGTGGTGATGATCAGGGCTCCGCCTGAGAAAGCTTTCTTTACCACGTACGGCCCATCATAGCTGGGAGTCCACTTCCCTCGGGGATCTTTGTGGATAGGTAATATCTTCTTGAGCACTAGGTCTCCTTCTTTGAACTCTCGAGGACGGACCTTCTTGTCGAATGCTCTCTTGAGCCTCCTTTGATAGAGTTGTCCGTGACATATTGCCGTCAGACGCTTCTCCCCTATGAGATTCAGTTGGTCGAACCTTGTTTGGACCCATTCAGCTTCTTCTAGCTTGGTTTCCACCAAGACCCTTAACGAAGGAATTTCCACCTCTACGGGGAGAACAGCTTCCATACCGTATACTAAGGAGAAGGGGGTTGCCCCAGTTGAAGTGCGAATGGCTGTTCTGTAGCCATGTAGCGCGAAGGGAAGCATCTCATGCCAATCCTTATATGTTGTCACCATCTTTTGGATGATCTTCTTTATGTTCTTATTGGCTGCTTCTACCGCTCCATTCATCTTTGGTCGGTAAGGGGAGGAATTATGGTGCTCAATCTTGAAATCTTTGCACAACTCCTTCATTGTCTTGTTGTTCAGGTTTGCCCCATTATCCGTGATGACTTTGTGGGGAGTACCATAACGGCAAATGATTTCCTTCTTGATGAATCGGGCTACCACTTGTTTGGTTACGTTTGCATACGAAGCTGCTTCTACCCATTTGGTGAAGTAGTCGATGGCAACGAGGATGAAGCGATGTCCATTTGATGCTTTGGGCTCGATCATTCCAATCATGTCTATGCCCCACATAGAGAAAGGCCAAGGTGAAGTCATGACGTTCAGTGGAGTTGGTGGCACATGCACCTTGTCGGCGTAAATCTGGCACTTGTGACAAGTCTTGGCATAGTGGAAACAATCAGCTTCCATGGTTAACCAATAGTAGCCCGCCCTTAAGATTTTCTTTGCCATTGCATGCCCATTAGCATGGGTTCCAAAAGATCCCTCGTGGATTTCTTTGATGAGCATGTCCGCTTCATGTTTATCCACACATCTGAGCAGGACCATGTCATAATTTCTTTTGTAGAGGGTATTTCCACTGAGGAAGAACTGGGATGCCAATCTTCTGAGGGTCCTCTTGTCGGTGTGCGAGACATTTTCTGGATACTCTTGCTCTTCGAGGTATCGCTTGATGTCGTAGAACCAAGGTTTGCGTCAAGTCCCTCTTCGACTGATGCGCATACAACTGGTTTGTCTCTACGATCCATCCTTATGATTGGTGCTTCGTTGTAGAAATTTACTTGGTACATTGATGATAATGTAGCCAAAGCATCTGCTACCTGATTTTCTTCTCGAGGGATGTGGTGGAAGTTGATTTCATCAAAATGCTTGATCAATTCTACAACCCGGGCTCGGTAGGGAATTAAATTGGGATGTTTTGTTTCCCATTCTCCTTTGACTTGATAGATGACCAAAGCTGAGTCACCGTATACTTCAAGGTTTTTGATCCTTAGATCAATTGCTGCTTCGAGGCCTAGGATACATGCTTCATATTCTGCCATGTTATTGGTGCAGTCAAAGCATAACCTTGCTGTGAAGGGTTGATATCCATTTCTTGGGGAGATTAAAACTGCTCCGATACTGTGCCCCATGGCATTTGAGGCGCCGTCGAAAGCGAGCTTCCATTGAGCTCCTGGTTCTGGCCCTTCATCATCGCTTGTGACCTTTTCGTCATTCAAAGCTATGACATCTTCGTCCGGGAAGTCGAATTGTATGGGCTGATAATCCTCCAATGGTTGGTGAGCAAGGTGCTCGGATAAAACACTCCCTTTGATGGCTTTTTGAGAAACATATTGGATGTCGTACTCAGACAGCAGCATTTGCCAACGGGCTATCTTCCCTGTGAGGGCAGGCTTTTCGAAGATGTACTTGATGGGATCCATCTTCGATATCAACCAAGTTGTATGGGTCAACATGTATTGCCTTAGACGTCGAGCAGCCCATGCTAAAGCGCAGCAAGTCTTTTCAAGCGAAGTATACCTTGTTTCACAGTCAGTAAACTTCTTGCTTAGGTAGTAGATTGCGTGCTCTTTTCTTCCCGTTTCATCTTGTTGTCCTAACACACAACCCATTGATCCTTCAAGTACGGTTAGGTATAAGATGAGGGGTTTACCCGGAACCGGAGGTATTAAAATTGGTGGTTCTTGCAGGTATTGTTTGATCTTGTCAAACGCCTCTTGGCAATCCTCATTCCAATGAACGGCTTGGTTTTTTTCTTAGCAGTTTGAAGATTGGTTCGCAGGTAGCTGTCATGTGTGAGATGAACCTGGCGATGTAGTTCAATCTTCCTAAGAAACCCCGGACTTCTTTCTCGGTATTTGGCGCTGGCATTTCTTGGATGGCCTTCACCTTATCGGGATCTACTTCAATACCTCTTTGGCTGACGATGAAGCCCAATAACTTTCCGGATCTAACGCCAAATGTGCACTTGTTAGGATTTAAGCGCAGCTTGAATTTTCTTAGGCGTTCGAAAAGCTTTTGTAGATGGACTAGATGATCCTCCTCCGTTTGGGATTTGGCAATCATGTCGTCGACGTAGACCTCTATTTCCTTATGGATCCTGTCATGGAAAAGAGTCACCATTGCTCTTTGGTATGTTGCCCCGGCATTTGTTAATCCGAAAGGCATTACCTTATAGCAGAATGTCCCCCATGGGGTGATGAATGTAGTTTTCTCCATGTCCTCTGGAGCCATCTTGATTTGGTTATATCCCGAGAAGCCATCCATAAAGGAAAAGACTGAGAATTGGGCTGTGTTGTCCACCAATATGTCGATGTGTGGTAGCGGGAAATCATCCTTTGGGCTTGCTCTATTCAAGTCCCGATAATCCACACACATTCTCACCTTGCCATCTTTCTTCGGAACTGGCACAATGTTGGCAACCCATGTTGGATACTTGGTTACGGCTAAGAAGCCGGCATCGAATTGCTTTTTGACCTCCTCTCTGATCTTGAGAGCCATATCGGGTCGAGTTCTTCTCAATTTCTGCTTCACTGGCGGGCATTCCGGCTTGAGTGGCAGCTTGTGTACTACGATGTTAGGGTCTAAACCCGGCATGTCTTGATACGACCAAGCGAATACGTCCACGTACTCTTGCAGAAGCTTAATCAACTTTCCTTTCACATCCTCGTGCAGGGAGGCTCCTATCTTGACCTCTTTCTTATCCTCTTCGGTCCCCAAGTTGACCTTTTCAACTGATTCTTGGTGAGGTTGTATTACCCTATCCCCTTGATTTGCAAGTCTAGACAATTCTTCAGGCGGTTCATAATCGTCCTCTTCATCCTCTTCCGTTTGATTAATCGGGAAATCGAAGTCATAAGGGTTTAAGGCAGTGTTGTTTTTGGAGGGTGGATTTGTAGATCTGCATGAGTATGATTTTTTTTAGGCTTTTTGTAAAAAAATTTTTTAAAACAAATGCAAAAAAGAAAAAGACTCAAATGAACATAAAAGAGTGTTTTTATTCATGATTGTAAATAACTTTTAAAACATGGGGGCCCCACACGACTAATCATTTGCCTTGGGCAGAGCTAAATGATTTTTTTTTAAAAAAGTAAAAACAAACAAACATGGTTTATTACTTGATCCTGGTAATGATCTCGGGAATCGCGATAGCCCTCCAATTGTTCAAAGCTTCATCCGAAGCGCAACGGTACACCAAATCAAGCACGTCTTCGTCTACGTCTTCGAGTAGAGCCACTTGATCTTCATGGATAAACCCCGCACTGATGAATGTTTCCGAAATGGGGAGGATCCCTTGCTTTGGAGGCTTTGAGAAGGTTTCGGCTGATGGATGATACCCTAACCCGAGGACCAAAGTCCTCTTGTTCCTCCACCGCATTTACAGAGGGACCCGCATGCCCCGGCAATGGGTCGTTCTTCACATTGGGGTTCTCCTCTTTGAAGGATAACAGCTTCTTGTCAATAAGATCCTGCACCTTGTGTTTGAAAACTCTACAGTTTTCCACATTGTGCCCCACGGATCCTGCGTGGAAATCACATTTGACATTTGCGTCGTACCAATGTGGGTATGGTGGCGACATTGGTGGTAGTAGTCTTGTCTCGACCATACCCTTTTGGATTAAGTATGGCAAGATTTGACCATAAGACATAGGTACAGGATCAAACTGCCTATTAAAATAACTGTTCCTTGAGCTCGCTTGATTCCTTGATGGGTACCCGCCTTGTTGTTGTTGCTGTTGATTTTGTTGCGGCAACACTACTGGTTGTCGAGGTGGATTTGCGGGAATCACTTGAGGTGAGTAACGCCCTCGAGCTGTTGCTGCTGCCACATAAGGATAGTGGTAGTGAGGCATTTGATTTGGTGGTGGGTAGGATGGTCCCACTAGAATAGCGTTCGTCTCCCCCTCTTTCTTTTTGTGAAAGTTGCTGGGGGTTTTCTAGCTCCACTTTGAGCTTCTGGAGAGCCTTGGATTTTTCCTCTCTTTACTCCGTCTTCTATTCTTTCACCAACCATTACTAGATCGGAGAAACCGGCAGACGTGCTTTGTAACGACCCTATTTTCGTATATTATATTTTTATATATTTTATTTTATAGATTTTCATTTAAATATATTTTCTAGTAATCGAGGAATAATTATTTAGCGCGAAGATAAGTTCGTAATCGAGTTTTTAAGGTTTTGGGCCAAGAGGGTGAATAGTGTTGGGCTTTAGTTTATGAGTATTAGTAATAATCATGTACAAATGAATGTAGTAAGCCTTGTTAGATTGTATGGCTAGGATTGGTCCATGATAGTTAGTAAGGAAATGGATGGCTAGGATTATTTGGTAGGGATATAAGACATTTTGTAAGGATGAATAGTGCCATTCATCTTCTTTTGTGAAAGAAAACGTGGAAGAGGAGAAGAGAAGGAGAAAGCAAGAGGAAAAACCTAGGGCTTGTGATTTGAAGCTTGAATTTGCTAGAGAACTTTGATTTCAAGGTAAGAGAGTTAGTATTACTTGAATTACAAGTGATTAAGAGAAGGGGAGAATGTCTATTTCTCCATCCCAAACTTCTCCTCACTTTGTCTAGGTTTTGTTAGAAAGTTTTTATGGTTTAAAGTTGTTAATGATTATGTTGTGCTTGCTTGAATGCTAAGTGATGATGCTAGCATGTTTTGTTGAAGTTATTGTGTTGTGAATTCATAAGAAAAGTTATGAAAAGTCATTGTCTTGAACCCTAATTTCCTTGATAGATGTAATCCTTGTTTGTGATGGTTTATAAATGATGTTTTATGATGGAAAGTTGTTTTTAACAAGTTCTGGAAGTTGGGTAACCATGAATGGGCTAGAATGGTGGAAAAATCACTTTTTTTCATGACTGTGTACTGATACGGTCGCTTGTAGCGACCAGGCGTCGCTTGTAGCGACCAGACAGGATAATTCCCTGCCTATCTGCGCTTGTAGCGACCACACTGGCGCTTGTAGCGACCAGGCTCGCTTGTAGCGACCAGGGGCTCGCTTGTAGCGACCAGCCCTGTACTTGCCAACTTCGTTGAGCTGCTTTGAGGGTCCTGGTGCGCGCGGGGATGGCTTTTTGCTACTACATTTTTATAATATGTTTTGGAAATCTTGCCCACCATTTTAACTTATTCTTAGTGCTTCCTAAAGAGTAATTGTTCAAGTAAAGTTGAGATTGTTGAACTTGGTGAGTATATTCATGTTGTGTCTTATGATTTGGCCATGAGAGCCTAGTAGTGGTGTTTGTTGTTGTTGTTGATGTTGTGATAATTATCAGAGAGCTGATAATTAGTTGTGTTGTTTGTGTTTGTTATTGTTGTGATCATTATCAGAGAGCTGATAATTAGTTGTGTTAGTAAGTATAGTGATAAGAGTATCATATATTTGCTAAGTGAAACATCATGCATTTCATTATTTGATGATATCCGGAGCGGATATGAAATCCATGAGAGCGTGGTTATCAAGAGAGCTTGATAAGGATATAAGTTTATCCGAAATGATTTGGTACCACATGCATTAGAGAATGCATTTTGAGGCATGCATCCTAATTGACATTAGTGTGCATTTTAGACATTATGTGTGCATAATGGTTGTGAGTGGTATTTGTATTAGATGAGTTTGGTGTGTTGTCAATTACGTGTTGAGTTTTGGTTATGTATAATTATGTGTTATTTATACATGTTTATTGTTGGTGATACTAACACTCTCTGTTATGTGTTGTTTGCTGGATCTTTGGGGATCCAGATTATCAGGTTGGCGAGGCTATCGTTGAGGAATAGCCCTTTGCTGTCTAGGAGCTTTTGTAGTGGTAAGGGCATAGCTTAGCTATCCTTACATTTTTGGTACTAGGTGTTGTATCCTAGTTAGAGTCTAGGGCTCTGATATTTGTAACACTATTTTGGGTATCTGAACGCGTATGTATAGATTTGGCAATAGTCTTTGTTGTAGAATTGCCTTCTTTTGAAAATCTTATGTATATATTTTTTTTGTGTATATATATATGCATGCTTGGTTATAAGCTGTGGTTGTTGTTTTTCCGCTGCTGATTGTGAATCAAATATGTTTTGATTTCTGTTGATGTTTATGAAAATGAGTATTCTTAATATTGTAACTTCCTATGGCCTTAACGTTTTCTTTATTAAAGTTAATAATCGGCGGTTAAGGGTTAGGGTGTTACATGCTTCCAATCATCTTGTCGTAATATGGGCCTTGAAGTGTGCCCATAAAGGTGTCGACAAGCTCTCTTTCCAATAGTGGTGGTTGTACACGAGAAGCTAGTTCTCTCCACCGCTGAGCGTACTCCTTGAAGGACTCGTTGCTTCTTTGTAGGAGGTTTTGTAGTTGCATCCTATTTGGAGCCATGTCCAAATTATATTTGTATTGCTTTAGGAAGGCATCGGCTAGATCCTTCCAAGTTTGGACATGGGTACGCTCGAGCTGCATGTACCAATCCAAGGACGCTCCGCTTAAACTATCTTGAAACACATGCACCATGAGTTTCTCGTTCATTGCGTAAGCTGCCATCTTCCTACAGAACATCCTTAGATGGTTCCGAGGGCATTGAATTCCTTTGTATTTCTCGAAGTCCGGTGCTTTGAACTTCGGAGGAATTACCACGTCGGGCACTAGGCACATATCCAAGGCGTTGTGGGCACCGTATGAGCTGAACCCTTCGACAGCTTTCAACCTTTCTTCCAAAACTCGATACATTTGGGTGGTATCATTGTCTTGGTGGGTGGTGTCGGGAGCAGATTGCCTTAGCTGGCTATTTTCCACATCATGGGGAATTACTTCATGCTGAGTAGTGGAAGTTCCTTGAGGACGACGCTCTTCATTCCTTACGGGGATTGTGAGCGGTGGTGGAGGTGGTCCTTGACCCTCATTTTCGAAGGGTGGGGTATAATTCGGAGGTAAACCATAAAGAGGCCATTGCACATTGGATGCATCCGTTGTTGGGCGAGGGTTACTTTCTCGTGCCGATAGAGCTTGCATTAATTCTAGCATCTGATCCATCTTTCCCTTCATTCCATCAACCTCTTCTCTCAAAGCCGCTTGAGTTTGTTCCAAATTGTCCATGATCCTTTGTTTGTTAGCTCGTGTTCCGTACGAGTGTTGAATATCTGGTTCTTGGACCGAGGGCTTTCGGGGTTTTCGGGCTATGATTGCTTTGAACTGTTTTTAGGGGAATGAATGAGTTTTTTTTTTGAAAAAATGCATGAAGATGCATGTGGATGTATGTATGCTATGAGTATGCAAAATATGCGTTTTTTTTTTTATTTTGCTTTATGGAGTTTAAAGGTGCACAATTAATATTAGCAAATTCGAAATATTAAAGACCGGGAAATTGATTATACTTCAAAATATATTTGATTAAATAACATTTGTTTACAAAGTGTAACTAATGCTATTACAAATCAAATAGCCGCTCGCTTCTCGGCTTTGCTCATCTCCTCCCTATAGAAATCTATGGTGTCCTTGCAGAACTTCATAAACTTCCGGATCTCCATAGGGAATAAGGATTCGGCGATGGCTTCAAATGTGGAATTCTTTCCCGGACCGAGATAGAGTTCATGACCCTTCATACTACAACCCAAAATCTTCTCAAACTCTTCCAAAGTTGGCGCTAGTTGGAAGTCTTGAAATGTGAAGCACCGTAGAGGTGGGTCGAAGAATTGCGCCAAAGTGGTTAAGGCCGTTGAATCTATTCTTACGGGTAGAAGATCAAGGATTAGCCCATAGCTTGCCTCGAAGATGTTCTTGTTGACCGAAGAGAGCCTCTTGCTTAGAGCTAATAAACTTTCCACCCTAGGAGCTTTAATTTTGAAGGCGAGCGTATTCTTGTTCCCAGAATCCATATTTCTTTTTTTGCTAATATTTGTTTGTTCTTTTTAAACTCCTATAAAGCAAAATGATGCGAAAATTACTTTCATGAATGCAAATGATATGCAAGGGTATGGTTTATGAAGGTTCGGAACTTCCCCCCATCCTCACATGTAGGCTCTAAATTGTGAAATCTCCTAAGAAGAGGTCCTTAGAGTCATAGACCTCACATGGAATTAGGGTTGTCTATGGACATACGTCGACATGACTTCAATTAATTCCACGTGAAAATCTCATCTAAGCGGGGTTGGACATCCCACCTCACGGACATACGTCAACGCGGGCTTCCGCACACAACCTCCTTCTAACTTAGTTTTTTTCTCAAGCTCGGGTAGAGAGCCTCACACGTCCGGCATTAACCCGAACAATGTGGAGTAACATCACTCAAGTAACCCCCAATATTTGATATATATATGATATGAATATAAAGCAGATAAAGCAAATATAAACATAAAGCATAAATACAACATGTATGAATAAAATAATAAACATGGCACGCAAAGAAAATAAAACAATTGGCTTTAAACCAAATAGGTTAGGCTTGACTCACTAGTGGGAACAGGGTCCCCAGTGAAGTCGCCAGCTGTGCGCACCTCATTTTTTTCCTTGGGGAAAAAGACGCGCAAATCCTCCGAGGTCGTTCGCAAACGCTCGGAGGGCCTTTGTGAAGCCGCCACCAAAGTTTTTGTGTAAAGGGAACGTTGATAAACCCTTAAGTTTTTTTTTGTTTAAAGGGAAACGATAATAAAACCCTTTGACGATGAGGATAAGGATTGGTCATCGTAACCATTGTCGGGTTCGGGAGTCGGTTACGCAAGGGGAAGGGTATTAGCACCCCTCACGTCCGTTGTACTCAACGGGAACCTTCTATTTGGTCAAAGCTTGAATTGTTTTTTTTAATATTTTGCGCGCATGTTCATTTATGTCAAAAATATAATAAAAGGGGGGAAAGAGATAAAAACAAACGAAAGAAAAGAAAGAAAAAAAAGTTTTTTATTATTGCGCTTGACAAGATGTCGATCTTGCTCCTACGTATCTCCCGGTAGTCGGAGAATTCAAAGCGTATGTAGTTCTTTGGTAGAAAAACGTACATGTGTTGGTTAATTTTAAATGGACGATGTTTTAACCGAATTCTTGCGATTTAAACGTAGCTTGTATGCTCGCGCTTGGGAGACTTATTAAGCGTTTGTTCGTGAATCGCATTAGAATTGTTAAAAGGTACGTCCGTTAGAGTAAAGGGTTAATTGGTCGCTATGGGACCAAGAGAGGTGCAATGGACTCATACAAGTCAATCATTGACCGAGTGGACTCCGAAGAGTCGGGGCGATTGTTCGATTGATCCACTGAGATCAAGAACAGGTACAATGGACTCGGACGAGTCGAACATTGACCGAGTGACTCAAACGAGTCGAGGGATCGAGTCTAATGGCCACGGGGGGACCAAAAGGTTTGGATTGACCACAAGGGGCCAAGTTTTGGTTTGGTTAGGGTTGTACATATTGAAAATGGAATGACGATTGTCCGAGTGACGAGACATACGTCACGCATTCGTACAATCGGGGCGATGGAGAGACATACGTCACACCATCCCTTTTTCATTCATGTTTTTGGGTTGAATCCTTTAGAAATCCCAAGGTATGTCAAAACATTTGGCTTGAAAACCCAAAATGGGAAGGTTTAGCAATTTTGCTAGAAAACGCACAAGTTCGTCTCATTTTGCGAACGGTTTTGAAAAGCGAACAAATTTGGTGTATGTTCATGCTTGAGTTTTGAAAATCATGAACAATATTTATTGTTCAAGTTTTGATGGAGATGATGAACATAGCTTGTTTGTTCATGCTTGTTTGAAAGTTTGGAAACATAACTTGTTTTGCAAGTTATCCACATAATGTCATACGAACTTGTGATTTTGCCAAAATTATGCAAAATCCTGTTATGGTTTGAAAAACATGGGTTTAAAACTCTTAGGTTCTGAGCTCTGGGGCTAGAACCTCAAAAATTGGTCATTTTGACACAAAACTCA
The DNA here is from genome assembly GCA_018208015.1 of Medicago ruthenica. Lineage (NCBI taxonomy): Eukaryota > Viridiplantae > Streptophyta > Magnoliopsida > Fabales > Fabaceae > Medicago > Medicago ruthenica. Next base: position 3,807 of record WNNG01000503.1, on the reverse strand, counting down.
GATTCTGAGTTCTGTCATGGTCGCACTGCGACCATGACTTCGCACTGCGAAGCATGCGAAATTTTGAGTTCAGAAGCTGTTTCTGAACTTTTGTTCAGAAACAACTTCTGAACACACTCAGGACCTTTTAGGTGAGTGAAAAGCTTTGAGTTTTTGGGATGAAAAAGGCTGGACAAACCAGTTTTGATGTTTTGAAAACCTTGGGATTTCTTTGAAATTCAAAAGGGGTTTTTTAGAATCAAATGGTTTTGAACCAAAATAGCTATGCAAACACAATTGTAAATGCAATACAAAGCCTTAGAAACTTACAGAACTCCTTAGCAAAGCTCCAGCTGCAATGGATTTGAGTTGGTTGAAGGCTTTCACAAAGTTTTTTGGTATTGGTGATGAACTTGAACTTTGGTAAAGCTTGTGTTGGATTGGTTTTTTCTGGTTGTTTGTGAGGGTTTGTAAGCTAAAATGAGTAGAGTTTCTGCTCTTGAAATGCTGTTATCAGTTGTGTTTGTTCCCTTGGGCATTGCCTTCTATTTATAGGCCAAAACCAAATCTATTTCATCATTACAAAATCCTAAAATCCAGCTGATTTGTGGCTAAGATCAAGCTGAATCCCTTTGCATTAAATGCTAATGGATAGAGGCAACCTTGCCTTGTACCAAGGGGCAAGATTCAGCCTGATTTCAGCCACACATTCAACCAATTCTAGAAGGTAATGATGAAGAATAAAGCTGAATTGCAATTGGCTAATGCTTGGGGATCAATCCTTGCAATCTCAATGGTTGATCAATGAAAACGTGCACTGTAATGTGCAGATATTGAGGGATGAAAAAGGCTACTTATGGCTGGTGTGAGGGGTGAAAAGCTGCTGCAAAACAAGGTAGGCACTCATGGCTTTTCAAGTGAGAAAATCCAGCTAGTTTGACTGGTTTTTGGGGAAGCAAGCAGGAGGAAAGTCCTCAAGCAGGTGGCTGGCAACCTTGTGGTGGTTAGCAGGTCACATGGGAGGGACTAGAGCTGCCCAAGGGCAAGCCCACTTGCTTGTCACATGCTAGGTTGGAAGAAAAAGCTTCCAACCTTGGCATTAATGGCAAGTCCTTCAATTCTGGTTTTGCTTGGCCCAATTAGCCATGAATGCTACTTAAAATAATTATGGAAATGATATGCAACAAATTCTGGAATTAAATCAAAGAAACCAAAAATCTACAGAAAAATCGCAGACTTCGCAGTGCGAAGTGAGCTTCGCAGTGCGAAGTCAGCATTTTTGAAATGTTGACTTTTCTGTTGACTTTTGTTGACTTTTGACTTTTTCCCCTCTTTGATTTTTTTTGATTTTTTGTTTTAAAATGCTTAGGACAAAATTAGGGTACTACACCTTCTTTCACAAACCATCACAAGGTAATCAAACAATCCAAACAGCCACTAAACATCATACAAAGAGTGAAAGATAATAGCAAAACACCATTGTTATTGTTATTCATCATTTCCATCACTTCCAGCTTTGCAAAACAGCAATAATTCAAAGCCTTTTTCAGTTTCTTGCATCCCAAGCCTTGGTTAGGAATTTGTAAGTCATTTTAAACTCCTTATCTTGCATTTGCATTTTGTTTGCATTTGTTTTGTTGTTCCCATTGATTCAGCATCATTTTTCTGCATTCTTAGTGGTTTTTAACTCATTTTGAACTGAAAACATCTTTTAAAAACCTCAAAGAAATCCCAAAGTTTGCAAAAAACTAAAACATAAGTGGTTTACTTCTTTTTATTACTGAATTCGAAAGTTTTTCACCCCCTTGAGGTTCTGAAATCAGTTCAAAAGCAGCTTCTGAACAGTGCTTCAGACCCTGAACTTCAGAGTCTGAACAGTGCTTCTGAAGTTCAGAGTCTGAACAGTGCTTCTGAAGTTCAGAGTCTGAGGGTCAACAAATGTCAACGTCTGAACAGTGCGTCTGATAGTCAACAAAAGTCAACGTCTGAACAATGCGTCTGATGAACAGTGAGTCTGAAGGTCAACAAAAAGTCAACGTCTGAACAGTGCGTCTGAACAATACTTCAGACTCTGAAATTTAGCTTCTGAAGTATTGTTCACTCAGACTCTGAAATTCAGCTTCTGAAGCACTTCTGAGCATTTTTTAAGGTTCAGAAGCAGTTTTCTGGGCATTTTTAAGGTTCAAAACTTGTCATTTCTTTTGAACTTCTTTTGAAAGGATTAAAACACATTTTTCTTCAAAAACATAACAAGAGTTTTTGCATATATTTGGAATTTCACAAGTTTGAATAACTAACTTGAACAACAAGCTTGTTCATTTTACAAACTTGAACAACAAGCTTGTTCATTTTACTAACTTGAACAACAAGCTTGTTCATTTTTACAAACTTGAACAACACTTGTTCATTTTACAAACTTGAACAACTTGTTCATTTTTCAATCATGAACTTGTTCATTTTTCAACAACAAGTTTGTTCATTTTTCAATAACATAATTTGAGTAACAAACTTGTTCTTAAGTTTTTAACCAAGTGTTTTTGCTCTTATTTGGGATTTCTTAAAGTTTCAACAACAAGCTTTTTTGAAAAAGGAGTGGTTTGACGTATGTCTTTCCATTCCCCGATTGAACAAACACTTGACGTATGTCTCGTTGTTTGGACAATCGTCATTCTTTTCAAACTTCACCAAAAATACATTTTACCTTCAACAATAAACTTGAATGAAAAAAGGAGTGGTTTGACGTATGTCTCTCCATTCCCCAGTTGCACAAACACTTGACGTATGTCTCATTTTTCGGGCAATCGTCATTCTATTTTCAAAACACAAAACATAAAGCAAATCCAACACACCAAAACCTATTCTTGGTCCCCCGTGACCAAGTGAACCTTTTCTTGGTCCCCCGTGACCAATTGAAATTTTTCTTGGTCCCCCGTGACCAATTGAACCTTTTCTTGATCCCCCGTGACCAATTAAACCTTTTCTTGGTCCCCCGTGACCAATGAAACCTATTCTTGGTCCCCCGTGACCAATTAAACCTTTTCTTGGTCCCCCGTGGTCAATTGAACCTTTTCTTGGTCCCCCGTGACCAATTGAATCAATTCTCTACCCCCCGTGGTCAATTCACAACACAATTGAGCCTCGCCACCCAACAACGCCTCCATTTGACTCGCAGTCAAAAACTTACCCTCAACACGGTCCACCGAGTTAGAGAAAGTCACACTCCTGGTTAAACAATTAATGTTAATAGAAAAAGCTAACAACCAATCCATACTAAAGATAACGTCCATGTGAGCTAAGGCAAACAAACAAAATCCATCTTAAAATATGTTCCACCAAAATTCAAATGACACTTCACACAAACCAAGGAAGTGGTTACCGAGCCATTAGCTGGTGTATCAATGATCATTCCTTTCAACATATGAGAAATAACAAGATTCAAATGCTTAACACAATCAAGAGAAATAAACGAATGTGTCGCACCAGTATCAATGATATCAATCAAAAATTCATTTTCACCAACAACTTAACAACCAAACATGGCATAACAACAGCAGTAACATTTATTCATGTTCCACATAATCATAATCACTTATTTCAATCATCATAACAACAACTTATTGAATTTCACAAAAACTTATTCAATTTAACAACTTAATCATTTTCATCCAATTAAGCATATTCACAAAAACAAAGAACAACACATATTGACAAGGAAAACCACATAACTCATGAATCAAACTAAAACACATTACCGCCAAAAAGCAAAAAACCATCAGCATCAATATCATGAATTCACCAAATTCATCAAAATTCACAAGTACCAAAACA
>WNNG01000502.1:0-41094 GCA_018208015.1 Medicago ruthenica | reverse complement strand
ATATACTAGTTAAAGTTAGTATGGGTGTTACAATTGGTATCAGAGCAGGTCGATTCAGACCGTGCCTTGGGTCATTTAAGATTCAATAAAAGTAGTGGAACCATTGGGTTCCGGATGTTGTTCTAAATGTCACATCTAGTTGAGCCTGATCAACTCAGTCTAGTATGTGACAGATAGGACGAATATCCGAGAGCTGAATGTGACCAAGGAGGAAAGAAGTGTACGAAGGGTAAAGGTTAAAGTGTCAGATTTTAAGACGGAATTGGCAAAGTATTTAATGCCAAAGGATGGTTTCTAACAGTGAAGTAACTGAGCCAGTTAATGGCAAAGTCTCAGAATTATAAGAGGTATTTAAGAGAAGGGTCAAGTACCTTAACTAGTTGGACGCATCCTTGAGCGATGCTTTCTCCGAGGTGATGTGTAGAGTAAGGGATTATAGAATACTCCGAAGAATGATTTGGAATCCTAACGGGAACCGTAATTTGGAAAGTTAAAGTTAAGGGTTGATTAAAGTTTTAATTCCGGCTGCAGATGCAAAGGATTGTAATACCAAACCCAGCGACTTGGAATAAGGAATGAACAGTTAATTATTGAAAACTCTGGACTTCCAGTGAGGATATAGTGTGTAAGGTGGAAGGACTTGCACATTTAAAACGGATGAGATTTTAATATCCGACAATTAAGATACTTAATTATGGATTAAGCGAAATATTGGACAGAGGAAACCCAGGTAAGGGTACGAAGTAAAGATTGAATCTTATGTTGATGGATTATAGCAGATCAGTTTCAAGGAATTAGCTAAGAACTATTGTGAGGCTCTGACAACAGGAAGAACGTCACTTATATATAAGTTACAGTTAAAGTATGGTTGAAGTTAAGGAGTTCTATATTCTCTTTCGATGAGCTCCTTGCACACGTATTCGGGTAAGCCGACAAAGATCACACTATGTTGGTATATGTTAAGATGGTAGAAAATACATACCTTGGATCGTTCGAAACCATGAAGAGGGCAACGGTCGAGAAGTCAGATGGACTATTATTCAGATAACAGGATTAGAATGGAATTGTGATTACAGTAATAAGTTATAGGAAGGACCCAATGGAAAATGTTAAGTATTGAAGCTTACAAATTTATTAATCGGGTATTCGAAGAGGTGTATCACATGTTTGAATTTACAGGAGAGCCGGTAAAAAGTTGAGTTCTATCCAGACGGATTATTCCCGGAGCAATCCGAGAAGTAACCAAGAGTTATGTTAGAGTTATATGGACCTAAGTGTCTTGGAAAAAGGTTGTGGATGTGGAATCCCTACGGATAATTACAGGATGAGACTCGATTCATTAATCGATTAAGTATATGAAAGACGAGAATTTTCGGAAGTCATAGAATGTTTTTAGAAGTTACCACAAGTAAATAATGTATGAACTTAAGTTGTTTTAATAGGAGCATCATTGGGCTCGTATTCATTGTTAAAGATTGTCTACAGGGTTCGGTGTATTTCGTGAAAGTAAGAATTTTGTTTATGTTCGAAAGGAAACGCAAAGTCAAGCGTCGAGCAATCAGTAAGTTTAACAGGTGGATTAAACCACAAGAGGAATTATAATGTAAGATAGCTATGTGTGGTAACTACAAGTTCTAAAGTCAAAGGATTGGCCAAGGAGATTTTATATGGTAATAGTGATTCCAAAGCGAATTGTTAAAATCAGAGTTGCGCAGCGGAGAAGTAATCCAATTATGAGTTAACAGGCAAATCAAGCTGAAGTTTAGAGAAAAGGATGTTTGTGAAGTCCTTGCCAAATGAATTACAGGAAAGGTATTCAGAGATTAATTTTTAAGCTACAGAATATGTGTAAGTAGTGATGACTTGAACTTACCAACAGTTCTAACAGGAAATTTTAATAGATGAGTCGAGGAATGATTCGGATCTCGAAACTCATGAGAAAAGAGAATCGAAGCAGTTTGAGAAATTTAAAGGATGTGTTTCTAGCACAATAAGTACATCGCCAGGAAAGCCACATTTAATACGGTAATCTAGCTGTTTCAGCTCAGTAACTAAAGTTAACTTGAATAGTAAGTTTAACCAAAAAGGAATTATGTCGTGGCATGCAGTTATTCCGCATCGTATCCACGTTATGCTAGCATGTCGCATGTAACAGGCATGTTACAGGTTATGATTAGTATTATGTATGCTGATCAGGCAGAGTTTATGCTACTTAGACAGTAGTGTAACATATTTATAGTCATGAGACATGTGTTAGTAATCGTGGTACGCAGTCGGTAAGGTTTTAACAGAAAAGTCATATGCATAACAGGTTTGTTGTTGCCGAATAAATCTCAGTTGAGGAGTTCAGAAATTCTTGAACTTAATGTTCATAGTTAAAGGAATGAAATGTTTTACACAGATCAGAGGATTATTCATAGTTTATAGTAAAAGGCTATGTGGATTCAAGTTATGTATTAAAGATTAAGAGTTTTAAGAGTGTTATTTTGATAGCGAATAGAATAGAGTTTTCTTTTCGAAAACGGAGAATGTCCTTGGACGAAATAAGTTATAACGTCAAAGGGACGTAATCATAGTTACGTAAAGGGAGTGTGGATACTCAAGGAATACAAGCATGAGTTAAAAACTAGAAGAGTTGGCGTGGCGTTGCCTCAGGTATGTTATGACTATGTATGATGTCCCATTAGTTGGACAATGATGATGCGACGCATTGTGTACCCGATAGTAGAGTACACGTACTCGATCGTGTATGGAAGCTTTGTACTATGGATTGTATTGCATGATGATATGTGAGACGGCTTATGCCACATGTCACTTATACTGGATTTCCATAAGTTTGAATTTATTGGTAAAGGAAATATTATTCCCTTGAGTAAGGAATATCTTGAATGTTGCAAGAACGACAGAGTCCCAGAAGGAATAGAGTTCCTAAGACCCTTAGCTATGTGTTGTCATTGATTAATTAAATTGGAGCACAAGAGGCTCATTAGATTCCTCGAGCCTTAAGGTTTCCCGCAGTGGGAATGTGAACAATGTACATGGTTGAGATAACAGTTACACCAGGATGTCGGAGAGAAGTGAACTTGTACCATAAGTTCAGCCACTACTTTGAAATTAAATCGTGAAGGTAGTTGTAATAGACTTCACTTTTGTTTAAGAATACCCAATATCAGATGCTTTTCAGAGCAAGACTAAATTTATATGAAGAATGATACGAATGTAACAGTAAAAGGTCGTCTTGCGAGGCGAAGGTTATGGACGAAAGTTCTTTGAACTAAAAGTAATGTAATAGATTCCTCGGGAAGTTGGAATTATTGAGGGAAAACGATTGACCCAACGTCTTCAGGTTAAGATTGAACGGTCAATGAATGAAGAACGGATAGAATTCAGTAAAGGAAATTCAAGACTTAATAATTTTACATTGGATTTGCAAGAATTACGTCGAACGGAGATCATAGTTAGATAACATGAATATGTTGGTTCAGATAACCATACGTCTTAACAGGTAATAGTTATGTATTATGCATCAGACCTTTCGGTCGGAAAGAGATTGTCACATGTTTTGATTTACAGAAATGGAAATCATGGCTAAAGAACAAGTTTTAACCAGTATAGTTTAATCGGGGTGCGTGATTAATCTACATGTCAGGCCCTGGAATTGCCATGAAATTCCAACAAGCTTAAAGGATTGGAAATTTTCATAGTATAGAAAGAGGTAGAAAGGATTTATCTTCTCAGGATCTCATAAGGATTATCTAAATTTCGAGGACGAAATTTCTTTTAAGGGGGGTAGAGTGTAATATCCCGCTTAAACGCGACTTTTATCAGTATCACAGAAATTAAACGTATAGAATGGCAAAGTTGTAATTTTGGAAGGAAGAATTATTTAAAAGGAGGAATTAAGATTTTTTTCCTCATTTTCTTCTTCCACTTCTCTCTCAAAATTCACAAACTCCTCTCCCTATCTCTCTAGGCACACGCCTCCCTCTCCTTGCCATCTTCAAGCTCCAAATCCATCAATCCTCTCTCTAGATCATATGTATTTCAAACAAGCTTTGTTGGGGAAAAGTTGGAACATGAGAGAAGTTAAGAAAATCAAGTAAAAGCAAGAAGCTCAAGCTAGGGTTTGAAGCTAAAGGTTGAACCAGCACCAAATCAAGTTTAAGGTGAGCTCCCTTGGGGTTTTAGAACCCCCTTGTGTGAGTTTTATAGTGTTTGAAATCATAGGAAATGTTATAGAAAGTTATAGTGTTTTGCCCTAATTTCCTATACATGCAAATTCCTTGCTCATACATGTTTTAAACTATCAATTTGTAATAGAAAATCATCCCTAGCATGTTTTGGATGCTTGGGTACATTTGATTGGGCAAAAATGGTGGAAAAACACATTTTTACACATGTTTGTGCTGTCATGGTCGCTGTAGCGACGGGCTGTCGCTTGTAGCGACCAGGTTCTGCCTACCCGCGCTTGTAGCGACCACACTGGCGCTTGTAGCGACCAGTGGCGCTTGTAGCGACCAACTGGGCGCTTGTAGCGAGCAGGTTCTGTCTATCCGCGCTTGTAGCGACGGTTTGGCGCTTGTAGCGACCAAGCCAGAACAGCACAACTTAGTTGAGCTGTTCTGGGGGTTCTGGTGCGCACGGGCATGGCTTTTTGCAAATGTTTTCTCCTAATACTTTTTAGAAACTTTAACCACCATTTTAACTCATCCAAAGGCTTTTAATGATTGAGAAATTAGAGGAGCAAGGAATGCGCAAGGCATGGGGATTACGGGAACATGGTTATATGGATAGGTAAACCCTAATAGAGACACATGATGACGATGTGTCGAATCCCTTGATAGGAAAACATGAATCATAGTATGAGTGCAAGGATTTTATGGATAGATTCCTTGCACGTGAGTTGATAACTCTTAGGAAATGCAGACGACTTTACTAAGTCAAGAACCTATTTTAGGTATAAGAAATAATAGATGTATTCAGTTTAGAATACAAGGATTATAGGAATGTTTCTACAATCATAGTTACAGATAAGGTTTATAGTGTTGGATCTCCAACGAATATAAGTGGCTTATGAGAAAGATAAGCCAAGAATCATAGGTTATAGAGTATAAGTTACATGAATGCTATATGATTATAGTAACAGATTATATGATCATACGTTAAAGTTAAAGAATTAAAGATTAAAGATATTGGCGTGCTTGCACGTTTTACAGTTACAGGGCGTGTTCATCAGACTCCGGGATTCGCCGGATGGGACTTCTCCGAGAGGGTTGTCCACACGTTTTATAGGGAGTCCGGTGTTAGCCTGATATGATAGGAATTTCACCGGTTTATAGGGAGACGTATCTCGGGGTTGCTCCACCCGGGCTGCCCTCCATAAAATGAACTCAGATTAATTGTTTGTTCAACGCTAACAGCTAACATAAAACTGCTATCGAACTGTGTATATGTTTTATGTTTTATAGTTATAGTCAAAGTTACAGTTACAGTTATAGTCACAGGAAACTCATAGTTATAGATATAGACAGTTATAAGAAAGTGATCCTAGGTTTCCCCTCGATCACTAAGTTAAAGTTATAGGCAGATTACAGTTATGGTTATAGATAGTCACAGTAAAGGTTATAGGCAGTTCAAATTATAGTTACAGGAGGACTTATAGTCATAGGCAGATAAAAGACTTGGCGATCATAGGAAATCCCCAAGATTGCCAAGGTAGGCATGGCGACCCTAGGTTCCCTGTGGTTGCCAACAGTAGGTTGGGCTGGAGCTCACTGAGACATTATGTCTCATCCCATTCCTTCTGGTGCAGGTTTACAGGTTAGTCAGAGGTTCGTGACGAAGATCTTCATAGAGGTACTGGATGGAGTGCAATTGCTCGTTGTGTACCAGCCCAGAAGCTTAATGGACATTTGTAAAAGTATTGTAACAGTATTGGATTATTGTACAAACGAGTAAACATGTATTTATTCTGTTGTGATGTAATATTATTATTGAAATTTTTAAATGTATCCAGTATCAGTTTAACGCACATGCTAATATACTAGTTAAAGTTAGTATGGGTGTTACAATTGGTATCAGAGCAGGTCGATTCAGACCGTGCCTTGGGTCATTTAAGATTCAATAAAAGTAGTGGAACCATTGGGTTCCGGATGTTGTTCTAAATGTCACATCTAGTTGAGCCTGATCAACTCAGTCTAGTATGTGACAGATAGGACGAATATCCGAGAGCTGAATGTGACCAAGGAGGAAAGAAGTGTACGAAGGGTAAAGGTTAAAGTGTCAGATTTTAAGACGGAATTGGCAAAGTATTTAATGCCAAAGGATGGTTTCTAACAGTGAAGTAACTGAGCCAGTTAATGGCAAAGTCTCAGAATTATAAGAGGTATTTAAGAGAAGGGTCAAGTACCTTAACTAGTTGGACGCATCCTTGAGCGATGCTTTCTCCGAGGTGATGTGTAGAGTAAGGGATTATAGAATACTCCGAAGAATGATTTGGAATCCTAACGGGAACCGTAATTTGGAAAGTTAAAGTTAAGGGTTGATTAAAGTTTTAATTCCGGCTGCAGATGCAAAGGATTGTAATACCAAACCCAGCGACTTGGAATAAGGAATGAACAGTTAATTATTGAAAACTCTGGACTTCCAGTGAGGATATAGTGTGTAAGGTGGAAGGACTTGCACATTTAAAACGGATGAGATTTTAATATCCGACAATTAAGATACTTAATTATGGATTAAGCGAAATATTGGACAGAGGAAACCCAGGTAAGGGTACGAAGTAAAGATTGAATCTTATGTTGATGGATTATAGCAGATCAGTTTCAAGGAATTAGCTAAGAACTATTGTGAGGCTCTGACAACAGGAAGAACGTCACTTATATATAAGTTACAGTTAAAGTATGGTTGAAGTTAAGGAGTTCTATATTCTCTTTCGATGAGCTCCTTGCACACGTATTCGGGTAAGCCGACAAAGATCACACTATGTTGGTATATGTTAAGATGGTAGAAAATACATACCTTGGATCGTTCGAAACCATGAAGAGGGCAACGGTCGAGAAGTCAGATGGACTATTATTCAGATAACAGGATTAGAATGGAATTGTGATTACAGTAATAAGTTATAGGAAGGACCCAATGGAAAATGTTAAGTATTGAAGCTTACAAATTTATTAATCGGGTATTCGAAGAGGTGTATCACATGTTTGAATTTACAGGAGAGCCGGTAAAAAGTTGAGTTCTATCCAGACGGATTATTCCCGGAGCAATCCGAGAAGTAACCAAGAGTTATGTTAGAGTTATATGGACCTAAGTGTCTTGGAAAAAGGTTGTGGATGTGGAATCCCTACGGATAATTACAGGATGAGACTCGATTCATTAATCGATTAAGTATATGAAAGACGAGAATTTTCGGAAGTCATAGAATGTTTTTAGAAGTTACCACAAGTAAATAATGTATGAACTTAAGTTGTTTTAATAGGAGCATCATTGGGCTCGTATTCATTGTTAAAGATTGTCTACAGGGTTCGGTGTATTTCGTGAAAGTAAGAATTTTGTTTATGTTCGAAAGGAAACGCAAAGTCAAGCGTCGAGCAATCAGTAAGTTTAACAGGTGGATTAAACCACAAGAGGAATTATAATGTAAGATAGCTATGTGTGGTAACTACAAGTTCTAAAGTCAAAGGATTGGCCAAGGAGATTTTATATGGTAATAGTGATTCCAAAGCGAATTGTTAAAATCAGAGTTGCGCAGCGGAGAAGTAATCCAATTATGAGTTAACAGGCAAATCAAGCTGAAGTTTAGAGAAAAGGATGTTTGTGAAGTCCTTGCCAAATGAATTACAGGAAAGGTATACAGAGATTAATTTTTAAGCTACAGAATATGTGTAAGTAGTGATGACTTGAACTTACCAACAGTTCTAACAGGAAATTTTAATAGATGAGTCGAGGAATGATTCGGATCTCGAAACTCATGAGAAAAGAGAATCGAAGCAGTTTGAGAAATTTAAAGGATGTGTTTCTAGCACAATAAGTACATCGCCAGGAAAGCCACATTTAATACGGTAATCTAGCTGTTTCAGCTCAGTAACTAAAGTTAACTTGAATAGTAAGTTTAACCAAAAAGGAATTATGTCGTGGCATGCAGTTATTCCGCATCGTATCCACGTTATGCTAGCATGTCGCATGTAACAGGCATGTTACAGGTTATGATTAGTATTATGTATGCTGATCAGGCAGAGTTTATGCTACTTAGACAGTAGTGTAACATATTTATAGTCATGAGACATGTGTTAGTAATCGTGGTACGCAGTCGGTAAGGTTTTAACAGAAAAGTCATATGCATAACAGGTTTGTTGTTGCCGAATAAATCTCAGTTGAGGAGTTCAGAAATTCTTGAACTTAATGTTCATAGTTAAAGGAATGAAATGTTTTACACAGATCAGAGGATTATTCATAGTTTATAGTAAAAGGCTATGTGGATTCAAGTTATGTATTAAAGATTAAGAGTTTTAAGAGTGTTATTTTGATAGCGAATAGAATAGAGTTTTCTTTTCGAAAACGGAGAATGTCCTTGGACGAAATAAGTTATAACGTCAAAGGGACGTAATCATAGTTACGTAAAGGGAGTGTGGATACTCAAGGAATACAAGCATGAGTTAAAAACTAGAAGAGTTGGCGTGGCGTTGCCTCAGGTATGTTATGACTATGTATGATGTCCCATTAGTTGGACAATGATGATGCGACGCATTGTGTACCCGATAGTAGAGTACACGTACTCGATCGTGTATGGAAGCTTTGTACTATGGATTGTATTGCATGATGATATGTGAGACGGCTTATGCCACATGTCACTTATACTGGATTTCCATAAGTTTGAATTTATTGGTAAAGGAAATATTATTCCCTTGAGTAAGGAATATCTTGAATGTTGCAAGAACGACAGAGTCCCAGAAGGAATAGAGTTCCTAAGACCCTTAGCTATGTGTTGTCATTGATTAATTAAATTGGAGCACAAGAGGCTCATTAGATTCCTCGAGCCTTAAGGTTTCCCGCAGTGGGAATGTGAACAATGTACATGGTTGAGATAACAGTTACACCAGGATGTCGGAGAGAAGTGAACTTGTACCATAAGTTCAGCCACTACTTTGAAATTAAATCGTGAAGGTAGTTGTAATAGACTTCACTTTTGTTTAAGAATACCCAATATCAGATGCTTTTCAGAGCAAGACTAAATTTATATGAAGAATGATACGAATGTAACAGTAAAAGGTCGTCTTGCGAGGCGAAGGTTATGGACGAAAGTTCTTTGAACTAAAAGTAATGTAATAGATTCCTCGGGAAGTTGGAATTATTGAGGGAAAACGATTGACCCAACGTCTTCAGGTTAAGATTGAACGGTCAATGAATGAAGAACGGATAGAATTCAGTAAAGGAAATTCAAGACTTAATAATTTTACATTGGATTTGCAAGAATTACGTCGAACGGAGATCATAGTTAGATAACATGAATATGTTGGTTCAGATAACCATACGTCTTAACAGGTAATAGTTATGTATTATGCATCAGACCTTTCGGTCGGAAAGAGATTGTCACATGTTTTGATTTACAGAAATGGAAATCATGGCTAAAGAACAAGTTTTAACCAGTATAGTTTAATCGGGGTGCGTGATTAATCTACATGTCAGGCCCTGGAATTGCCATGAAATTCCAACAAGCTTAAAGGATTGGAAATTTTCATAGTATAGAAAGAGGTAGAAAGGATTTATCTTCTCAGGATCTCATAAGGATTATCTAAATTTCGAGGACGAAATTTCTTTTAAGGGGGGTAGAGTGTAATATCCCGCTTAAACGCGACTTTTATCAGTATCACAGAAATTAAACGTATAGAATGGCAAAGTTGTAATTTTGGAAGGAAGAATTATTTAAAAGGAGGAATTAAGATTTTTTTCCTCATTTTCTTCTTCCACTTCTCTCTCAAAATTCACAAACTCCTCTCCCTATCTCTCTAGGCACACGCCTCCCTCTCCTTGCCATCTTCAAGCTCCAAATCCATCAATCCTCTCTCTAGATCATATGTATTTCAAACAAGCTTTGTTGGGGAAAAGTTGGAACATGAGAGAAGTTAAGAAAATCAAGTAAAAGCAAGAAGCTCAAGCTAGGGTTTGAAGCTAAAGGTTGAACCAGCACCAAATCAAGTTTAAGGTGAGCTCCCTTGGGGTTTTAGAACCCCCTTGTGTGAGTTTTATAGTGTTTGAAATCATAGGAAATGTTATAGAAAGTTATAGTGTTTTGCCCTAATTTCCTATACATGCAAATTCCTTGCTCATACATGTTTTAAACTATCAATTTGTAATAGAAAATCATCCCTAGCATGTTTTGGATGCTTGGGTACATTTGATTGGGCAAAAATGGTGGAAAAACACATTTTTACACATGTTTGTGCTGTCATGGTCGCTGTAGCGACGGGCTGTCGCTTGTAGCGACCAGGTTCTGCCTACCCGCGCTTGTAGCGACCACACTGGCGCTTGTAGCGACCAGTGGCGCTTGTAGCGACTAACTGGGCGCTTGTAGCGAGCAGGTTCTGTCTATCCGCGCTTGTAGCGACGGTTTGGCGCTTGTAGCGACCAAGCCAGAACAGCACAACTTAGTTGAGCTGTTCTGGGGGTTCTGGTGCGCACGGGCATGGCTTTTTGCAAATGTTTTCTCCTAATACTTTTTAGAAACTTTAACCACCATTTTAACTCATCCAAAGGCTTTTAATGATTGAGAAATTAGAGGAGCAAGGAATGCGCAAGGCATGGGGATTACGGGAACATGGTTATATGGATAGGTAAACCCTAATAGAGACACATGATGACGATGTGTCGAATCCCTTGATAGGAAAACATGAATCATAGTATGAGTGCAAGGATTTTATGGATAGATTCCTTGCACGTGAGTTGATAACTCTTAGGAAATGCAGACGACTTTACTAAGTCAAGAACCTATTTTAGGTATAAGAAATAATAGATGTATTCAGTTTAGAATACAAGGATTATAGGAATGTTTCTACAATCATAGTTACAGATAAGGTTTATAGTGTTGGATCTCCAACGAATATAAGTGGCTTATGAGAAAGATAAGCCAAGAATCATAGGTTATAGAGTATAAGTTACATGAATGCTATATGATTATAGTAACAGATTATATGATCATACGTTAAAGTTAAAGAATTAAAGATTAAAGATATTGGCGTGCTTGCACGTTTTACAGTTACAGGGCGTGTTCATCAGACTCCGGGATTCGCCGGATGGGACTTCTCCGAGAGGGTTGTCCACACGTTTTATAGGGAGTCCGGTGTTAGCCTGATATGATAGGAATTTCACCGGTTTATAGGGAGACGTATCTCGGGGTTGCTCCACCCGGGCTGCCCTCCGTAAAATGAACTCAGATTAATTGTTTGTTCAACGCTAACAGCTAACATAAAACTGCTATCGAACTGTGTATATGTTTTATGTTTTATAGTTATAGTCAAAGTTACAGTTACAGTTATAGTCACAGGAAACTCATAGTTATAGATATAGACAGTTATAAGAAAGTGATCCTAGGTTTCCCCTCGATCACTAAGTTAAAGTTATAGGCAGATTACAGTTATGGTTATAGATAGTCACAGTAAAGGTTATAGGCAGTTCAAATTATAGTTACAGGAGGACTTATAGTCATAGGCAGATAAAAGACTTGGCGATCATAGGAAATCCCCAAGATTGCCAAGGTAGGCATGGCGACCCTAGGTTCCCTGTGGTTGCCAACAGTAGGTTGGGCTGGAGCTCACTGAGACATTATGTCTCATCCCATTCCTTCTGGTGCAGGTTTACAGGTTAGTCAGAGGTTCGTGACGAAGATCTTCATAGAGGTACTGGATGGAGTGCAATTGCTCGTTGTGTACCAGCCCAGAAGCTTAATGGACATTTGTAAAAGTATTGTAACAGTATTGGATTATTGTACAAACGAGTAAACATGTATTTATTCTGTTGTGATGTAATATTATTATTGAAATTTTTAAATGTATCCAGTATCAGTTTAACGCACATGCTAATATACTAGTTAAAGTTAGTATGGGTGTTACAGTTCATCTACTAACAATGTATACTACAATAACTATATGTGTCCACTACAATTTTTAACGTTTTTTAAATTGACAAATTTTAAAAACAACCATCAACTGTTAACAAACTAAACAATAACTTTCAATTACAACACAATCTCAATAATACGCCTATGCTTACCTAAATCATGTTACTATATTACAATGTTTCTATACCAACATTAAATATATACATTAAATCTTTTAATTTACCTATATAAATGGAATTATAATAATATTTATCCAGTGAACAAAGTCACACTTTTAAATACCTAATCTTGCAGAGAACATATATGGTTAAGTATACTACATTTACAAATTATACTACATTTTATTTTTCATCTAATCATAATTTATAATATTCTAACTTATATAAATTATTATTTTCTTATGCAGAAATTACCATGTGAATTCGAGAATTATCTAAAGCACAACATCTGTAACAATACAACTCTACGTGAAGACAATGTAGACAATCAAACTGTGGATATCATTGTCAATAATGATCAGAAATTAATTACCAAATTAGGACCTATCTGCAATAAATTTTCCCAAAGCAATGTCTTTCGACCAGGTTGCACTATTAGATTTAAATTTTCAATCAACAATTGTTATGTTTGTCATGTATTTCGTGTAAAATAATATATTTGTGAAATATATAAGGTTTAATGTATATATTTAATGTATATAAGGTTTGTCAATTATCGCTAATATATTTTATTTTGCGGTTTACTAATAATCTCAACCATTTATTACGTACCAATATTAACACACTATCCTAAAGGTCCAATTAATTACCATTAACTTACAAGTAAAGTATACAATTTTATTCAAATCCAAACAATTAATTATAAATAAAATCTTTCAATTTAAGAATTATTATAAACAAATTCACAAAGATTATAGACAAATTCTTAAATTTTTCAAACAACAAAATTTTACTGTACCTGTGCGTCAGCACGAGTTTGTTACTAGAGTGTTGTTGTATGAATCTCAAGGCACCGACGTTTCATGTGATATCTATAGAAAGATTAGGGAAGATAAGATAACAACAAAATTTGGAACATATTGGAAATACTTTGTTGAACTTAATGGATTTGTGAAGAATGATACTCTTAGGATGGATTTTCTAAAAAAAGGCAACATTAAATGTTATCAAAGTTGTTAAATTTTAAATCTAGATAATATAACTTAGCTACTATCCTTAAGTTGTAATCGTATGTTTATGTAGACTTAAACATGAACATCTTGTAATCGTATGTTTATGTTTATGTAGACTTAAGTTGTTTACATGTCATAATAATATTATAGACAAATTAATATAATGATTAAATATAAAACTTTGACAGGAACATTTCTCAATGACAAATGTAAAAACAACCATACCAAAAATTGTTATTTATAATTAATTTTTATAAACAAAAAGGGAGTAAGTTTTGTCAATGATAAACATAAAAAACTCATATCAAAATTTTGATTTCATAGACATTAAAATAAGGGATCAAATTTCTACACAAAAAATATGATAAAACATTAACCAAATTAAAAGTTTGATTTCATATTTTTCTTTAATTGTAATATTAAATAATTTAAATATATATTAACATTAAAACATTTTTTTAACAATTTAAAGAACCTAACATATACTCAAATAAATTTTTTATATACAAATATCATATATTCAAGTTCTTACTGTATAAATCATCCCCGACCAACGGGTACCCGTGCGGATGCACGTGTATGTTACTAGTACCTAGTACAAAGTAAGGCACCACATACAATACAAAGGACATTTTAATCAATACTGACTTAACAAATACAATTTTGTTTATCATAATAAGAAGAATGCAGCAGTATTAATAATACCAATAATCAAATTTGAATTGAAATTAAGCGATTGTTAATCAACAAGCAGTCAAATACAAATCCGAAACAATAAAATTACTAATAAAGTTTGAACCGTTTGATTTTGAGTTAAAATTCCAAAATTGACATACGATTATTCACGATCGAACAGCGTGTGCGAGGAAAGCGAGGAAGGGTCGCGTGCGTCTGGCGGAGAGTGAGAGGGAACCGTAACACAACGCTGCTTGATTTCGTATGCCGCGTGTGGCGGATCTTCTTAGGAGCGGAAGGTAGCCACGGCTCCCTCCAACTTTTTTTTGATTTTTTTTTATATATATATACTGCCACTGCAGCGCTTATCTTCTGTGGTTGAGCACTTCTCCCTCACGGCACCCTTTGGCCGCTAATCTGAAATTTCCGTATCCATGTCGCCGCCGATTCGATTTTCGATAACTTTCCTTCCTTTGTTTTGAATTTCGATTATCTTCTGGAAATCTTCCCCTTCCCACAAGGCGTGCAGAAAGAAAGCTCTGAGAGTCTACAATATACAGTACTTAGAAATACACGAAATGAAGAATGCTAAAATAATCACATAAATTGTAGGGCAATCTTATGAATTTTAATAATATTTTAGTGAGTATTTACTGCTCCCCTGACATTTTGGTCAAGATTATACTCTATACGCCACACATGTGAAATTCCAAAAATAATAACGTTTTTTAAGAACCAAAAATAACTTTTAAGTGTTTGTTTGTTTATTTAAACTAGTAACAAACCCGTGCGGACAGCACGGGTATAATAAGAAATTTTGATTTAAAAAAAACAATAAATTGTTGATAATATTTGTTATATATGTTAATTTAAAGTTTGAAAGAAAAAATAATATTTAATAATGAATAATGTTTGAATGTTTTGGTCGGAATGATTTAAATAGTAAATACTTGATTATATGATATATATTAAAATATGAATTGGACCAAAGGTGAATCTGCACGGGTACACGTTGGTCGGGATGATTTAATGCAGTTAAAAATTTGATTAATAAACCTGTGTTTAGTTTAGATTTAAAAAAGAACAATAATTATAGTTATAAAGAAAAATAAAATAACTAAAAAAAGAAAAAATTGATATAAACAAATTATCAAATTGGAACTAATGTGGAATACATGTTTATAAAATTGAGAAAATGTATGTATTAAGTAATAACGTGGGGGTAAATCAATAGAAAAGAGTTGAGTTAGATATGAGGTGGATAAGCCCACATAAAAGTACATTGTGGTCCCTCCGCATGAGTACCGTTGATGTGAATGATTTATATTGTAATATCCCGCTTAGAAGTATCAGTTAAACGTGTTAGAAACTTCATGAGCAAGCAATGGCAAAGTAGTAATATGAGGCAATGGCAAAGTTGTAAATTGAGGGAAAGTGACTATTGGATAAATATGAAAATTTCTCTTGTGTTATCTCATTTTTCTCTAGTAAAGCAAAGCTGGTTTTCTTCCCTCTCTTCCTCTCATTTTCGCCCTCCATCACCTCCAGCATCCTCTCATCAATCATCACCCCTTAATCTAGTAAACTCCTTCCTAAACTCTTGTGAGTCAAGCAAGCTTAGTCTTGGGAAATTTTGGAGCAAGAAGAAGAAGGAAAGCCAAGGAATAGAAGTTTTCTTGAGTAGAGGCTTTGGGCTTGAAGCTAGGGTTTGGATTTCTGATCTTAGCAAGCATCAATAGAGGTTAAAGGTGAGCTTCTAGTGGGTTTTAGAACCCTCCTTGTTTAAGTTTTGAGGTTTATAGTTTATGATCAAGTTTGTGATTATAGAACCCTAATCTTCCTTTTTATGGTAATTCTTTGATCAAGCATGTTATAAGCTGTTTATAGGTCTTAGAAAAATGCCTTAAGCTGTATGATGTTTGAGTGTGTTTAATTGTGCCAAGAATGGTGAAAATTATGCTTTGAAATTGCCCTATGCTGTCCAACTGCAGGTAAAATCGTGTCACGATTCTGCAACCGTGTCACGATTTTACAGGCAGAACATAACACGATTTCTGGGCATGAAATCGTGACACGATTTCCAGATCGTGTCACGATTTTGAAGGGGGACAGAACATGTTGTTTTTCAACTTTACTTGCACCATTCCAGCCATTCAATACTACTTCAAACTCATTAAGCAACGTGCAATGGCTATGTATCTCTTTTAAGTGTTAAAGGACCTATCCCTTAGAGGATGAATAGATCTTTAAGGAAGGCCTATGGCAAGATATTTTGAGAGCCTAAATAGGTGAATAAAGTTATAGAAGTATTCCTTCGGAATACATAGACATGGGAATGTTTCGGCAATCATAGTTACAGATATGTTTATAGTGTTGGTTCTCCAACGATCATAGGTGGCTTATGATAACGATAAGCCAAGAATCATAGGTTATAGGTTATATGATACAGGAATGTTATACGATTACAGTAACAGATTATATGTTCATATGTTAAAGTTAAAGAATTAAAGATCAAAGATAATGGCGTGCTTGCACGTTTTACAGTTACAGTTACAGGGCGTGTTCAGCAGACTCCGGGATTCGCCGGATGGGACTTCTCCGAGAGGGTTGTCCACACGTTTTATAGGGAGTCCGGTGTTAGCCTGATATGATAGGAATTTCACCGGTTTATAGGGAGATGTACCTCGGGGTTACTCCACCCGGGCCGCACTCCGTAAAATGAACTCAGATTAATTGTTTGTTCAACGCTAACAACTAACATAAAACACCTAAAACATCTTTATCTGTTTTATGTTTCATAGTTACAGTCATAGTTACAGTTACAGTTATAGTTACAGGAAGTTACAATTATAGTCATAGACAGATAACAGAAAGTGGTCCTAGGTTTCCCCTCGATCACTAAGTCATAGATACAGACAGATCACAGTTATGGATATAGGCAATTATAGTTATAGTCATAGGCCGTTTATGGCAAAGGTTATAGGCAGTTCTAAGCTATAGTTACAGGAAGTCTTATAGTCAAAGGCAGATAAAGACTTGGCGATCCTAGGAAATCCCCAATATTGCCAAGGTAGGCATGGCGACCCTAGGTTCCCTGTGGTTGCCAACAGTTGGTTGGGCTGGAGCTCAGTGACACATTATGTCTCATCCCATTCCTTCTGGTGCAGGTTTACAGGTAAGTCAGAGGTTCGTGATGGTAATCTTCACAGAGGTACTGGATGGAGTACAGTTGCTCGTTGTGTACCAGCTCAGGAGCTTAATGGATATTGTATAAGTATTGTAATAGTATTGGATTATTTGTACAAACGAGTAAACGTGTATTCATTCTTTGTGATGTATGATTATTAATATTGAAATTTTTAAATGTATCCAGTATCAGTAGAACGCACATGCTAATATACTAGTTAAAGTTAGTATGGGTGTTGCAATTGGTATCAGAGCAGGTCGATTCAGACCGTGCCATGGGTCATTTAAGATTCAATAAAAGCAGTGGATCATTGGGTTCCGGATGTTGTTCTAAAGGTCACATCTAGTTGAGCCTGATCAACTCAGTCTAGTATATGACAGTTAGGACAAATATCCGAGAGCTGAATGTGACCACCAAGGAGGAAAGAAGTGTACGAAGGGTAAAGGTTAAGACGTCAGTTTTTAAGACGGACATTGGCAAGGTATTAAATGTCAAAGGATGGTTCTCTAACAGTGAAGTAATTGAGCCTGGTAATGGTAAAGTTTCAGGAATACAAGAGGTGTTTAAGAGTAAGGTCAAGTACCTTAACTAGTTGGACGCATCCCTGAGCGATGCCTTCTCCGAGGAGATGTGTAGAGTAAAGAATTATAGAATACTCTGAAGAATGATTTGGAATCCTAACGGGAACCATAATTTGGGGAGTTAAAGTGAATTGTAAATTAGAGTTTTAATTCCGGCTGTAGACGCAAAGGATTGTGATACAAAACCCAGCGACTTGGAATAAGGAATGACCAGTTAACGATTGGAAGCTCAGAACTTTCAGTAAGGATAAAGTGTGTAAGGATGGAAGGACTTGCGCATTTTGACCGGATGAGATTTTGATATCCAATATGTAAGAGACTTATTTATGGATTAAGCGATAAGTGAAGGAAACCCCCGTTAAGGGTATGGAGTGAAGATTGAATCTTATGTTGACGGATTATAGTAGACCGGTTTTGAGGATTAAGTAGGAAGATCGTCACTAATGTACGAGTTATGGTTAAAGCTATGGTTAATGTTAAGGAGTTCTATGTTTTCTTTTAATGGGCTCCTTACACGAGTATTCGGGTAAGCCGACAAAGATCATCTTATGTTGGTAGATGTTAAAGATGGTAGGAAATACATACCTTGGGTCGTTCGAAACCATGAAGAGGGCAACGGTCGAGAAGACATATGGAATGTTATTCAGATAATGAGATTAGAATGGAATTGTGAATACAGTAGTAAGTTATAGGAAGGATCCAATGGAAAATGTTAAGTATTGAAGCTTACAGATTTATTAATCAGGTACTCGAAGAGGTGTATCATGTGTATGAATTTACAGGAGAAACCCGAGTAGTAACCAAGAGTTATGTTAGAGTTATGTGGACCTAAGTGACTTGGAGAAAGGTTGTGGATGTGAAATCCCTACGGATAATTATAGGGTGAGACTCGATTCATTAATCGATTAAGTATATGAAAGACGAGAATTTCCGGAAGTCATAGAATGTTTCTAGAAGTTACCACAAGTAAATAATGTATGAACTTAAGTTGTTTTAACAGGAGCATTGTTGGGCTCGTATTTATTGTTAAAGACTGTTTACAGGTTTCGGCGTGTTTCGTGAAAGTAAGAATTTTGTTTATGTTCGAAAGGAAACGCAAAGCCAAGCGTCGAGCAATCAGTAAGTTTAACAGGTGAATTAAACCACAAGAGAAATTGTAATGTAAGATGGTCATATATGGTAACTACGAAGTTATAAAGTCAAAGGATTGGCCAAGGAGATTTTATATGATAATAGTGGTGTACTACTTCTATTCCAAGACGAATTGTTTAAATCAGAGTTGCGCAGCGGAAGAGTAATCAAAGGTTGAGCTAATGAATAATTTAAGGCTGAAGTTTAGAGAAAAAGGATGTTGGGAGGTCCTTGCCAGATGAACAGGAAAGGTATTCAGAGATTAATTCTCAAGTTACAGAATAATTGTAAGTAGTGATGACTTGAACTTATCATCAGTTCTAACAGGAAATTTAATAGATAAGTCGAGGAATGTTTCAGACCTCGAAACTCATGAGATAAGAGAATCGAAGCAGTTTGATAACTTTAAAGGATGTATTTATAGCACAATAAGTACATAGCGAAGGAGACCACATTTCATACGGTGATTTAGCTGTTTAGCTCAGTAACTTAAAGTTAACTTGAGTAGTAAGTTTAACCAAAGAGGAATTATGCCGTGGCATACAGTTATTCCGCATCGTACCCACGTTATGCTAGCATGTCGCATGTAACAGGCATGTAACAGGTTATGATTAGTATTATGTATACTGATCAGGCAGAGTTATCCTACTTAGACAGTAGTGTAACGTATTCATAGTTATGAGACATGTATTAGTAATCGTGGTACGCAGTCGGTAATGTTTTAACAGGAAAATCTTAAGCAGAGCAGGTTTGTTGTTACCGAACAAATCTCAGTAGAGGAGTTCAGAAATTCTTGAACTTAATGTTAACAATTAAAGGAAGGAAATGTTTTACACAGATCAGAAGAGTACTCATAGTTTATAGTAAAAGGCTACGTGAATACAAGTTATGAATTAAAGGATTAAGAGTTTTAAAGTGCTATTTTGATAGCGAACAGAATAGAGTTTTCTTTTTGAAAACGGTTAATGCTCTTGAATGAAATAAGTTATAACGTCAATGGGACGTAATCATAGTTACGTATGGGATCCTAGATATTCAAAGAATACAAGTATGAGTTAAGAGCTAAGAGAGTGACCTTGGTTGGCGTGGTTTTGTCTCAAGTATTTTTTTGATTAAGTATGATGTTCCGTTAGTTGGACAATAATGATATGTGAGACGGCTTATGCCACACGTCACTTGTACTAAACTTTCATAAGTTTGAAATTATTGGTAAAGAAAGTATTAATTCCATGAGTAAGAAATATCTTGAATGATGTAAGATTGTCGGAGTCTTGGAAGGGATGAAGCCCCTAATACCTTTAGCTACGTGTTATTGTTGATTAATTAAATTGGAGCAGGAGTGACTCATAAGATTTCTCGAGCTTTAAGGATTTCCGCAGTGGGAATGTCAGCAATGCTTATGGTTGTGATGATAGCTACACCAGGACAACAGAAAGAAAGGAACGTATACCATAAGTTCAGCCACCACTTTGAATTTGAATCGTGGAGGTAGTTGTAATAGATTTCACTTCCGTTTGAGAATACTCAATATCAGATATTTTCCAGTGTAAGAATAAATTTATATGAAGAATGATACGAATGTAACAGTAAAAGGTCGTCTTGCGAGGCGAAAGTTAAAGACAGAAGTTCTTTGAACTAAAAGTAATGTAATAGATTCCTCGGAAAGTTGAAATGATTGAGGAAAATCAGATCAACCCGACGTCTTCGGGTTAAGATTGAACGGTCAATGA
The DNA here is from genome assembly GCA_018208015.1 of Medicago ruthenica. Taxonomy (NCBI): domain Eukaryota; kingdom Viridiplantae; phylum Streptophyta; class Magnoliopsida; order Fabales; family Fabaceae; genus Medicago; species Medicago ruthenica. The sequence continues at coordinate 20,504 of WNNG01000502.1, read as the reverse complement.
AAGAAGAACTGATAGAATTCAGTAAAAGAAATCCAAGATTTAATAATTTTACATTGGATTTGCAAGAAATGTGTCGAATAGAGGACATAGTCAGATAATATGGATATGTTGGTTCAGATAACCATACGTCCTAACGGGTAATAGTTATGTATTATACGTCAGACCTTTCGGTTGGAAAGAGATCGTCACATGTTTTGATTTACAAAGATGGGAATCATGGCTAAAGAACAAGTTTTAACCAGTATGGTTTAATCGAGGTGCGTGACTAATCTACATGTCAGACCCTGGAGTTGCCACAGAATTCCAATAAGCTATAGGAATTGGAAATTTTCATAGTGGAGGAAGAGGTAGAAAGGATTTATCTTTTCAGGATCTCAGAAGGATTTTCTAAATTTCGAGGACGAAATTTCTTTAAGGGGGGTAGAGTGTAATATCTCGCTTAGAAGTATCAGTTAAACGTGTTAGAAACTTCATGAGCAAGCAATGGCAAAGTAGTAATATGAGGCGATGGCAAAGTTGTAAATTGAGGGAAAGTGACTATTGGATAAATATGAAAATTTCTCTTGTTTATCTCATTTTTATCTAGTAAAGCAAGGCTGGTTTTCTTCCCTCTCTTCCTTTCATTTTCGCCCTCCATCACCTCCATCATCCTCTCATCAATCATCACCCCTTAATCTAGTAAACTCCTTCCTAAACTCTTGTGAGTCAAGCAAGCTTAGTCTTGGGAAATTTTGGAGCAAGAAGAAGAAGGAAAGCCAAGGAATAGAAGTTTTCTTGAGTAGAGGCTTTGGGCTTGAAGCTAGGGTTTGGATTTCTGATCTTAGCAAGCATCAATAGAGGTTAAAGGTGAGCTCCTAGTGGGTTTTAGAACCCTCCTTGTTTAAGTTTTGAGGTTTATAGTTTATGATCAAGTTTGTGATTATAGAACCCTAATCTTCCTTTTTATGGTAATTCCTTGATCAAGCATGTTATAAGCTGTTTATAGGTCTTAGAAAAATGCCTTAAGCTGTATGATGTTTGAGTGTGTTTAATTGTGCCAAGAATGGTGAAAATTATGCTTTGAAATTGCCCTATGTTGTCCAACTGCAGGTAAAATCGTGTCACGATTCTGCAACCGTGTCACGATTTTACAGGCAGAACATAACACGATTTCTGGGCATGAAATCGTGACACGATTTCCAGATCGTGTCACGATTTTGAAGGGGGACAGAACATGTTGTTTTTCAACTTTACTTGCACCATTCCAGCCATTCAATATGTAATACCCATATTAAGATTGCCAAGGATCTTATACGAGTATTAAATTTCATACTGGATACATTAATTTACAGTATAAAAAGTTCTTTCAAAATATTACATCACATTGTAATATTACAATCCAAAGTTTATACATTACTTCTTGATACATATACATCATTGTCGCGTCGAATTTCGGATGTCAAGCTATTGACTAGCATTGAATCACTAAATTTAAATCACGACTGAACTTTTAATTTTTCGGGGAAAAAGGAAAAAAGTTCTAAATTACCTTAAAAGAGATTTTAGGTTCGAAAGTCGATTATGCGAGGGGAAGGTATTAACACCCCTCACATCCGTTGTACTCAACGGGAACCTCTTAGTTGGCTTAGGCTTAAAATGTTTTTTGACGTTTTGCTTGCATGCTTAATCATATATATATATATAAAGGAACAAGTAAATAAAATGTGAGGTTTTTAAATAACGGGCTTGACAAGACGTCGGTCTTGCTCCTACGTATCTCCCGGTAGTCGGAGAATTCAAAGCTTACGTAGTTCTTGAAAAAAGAATTGTTCGAAAACGCACAAAGGCGTAAAAAGCTTAAAAAGGTAAAGACAGACGCTAAGGCGATAAACTCGCGCAAAGCGTAAATATTTAAGGAAAAAGACAGACGCACAGAGGCGTAAAATGTTTGAAAATAAAGACAAACGCACGGGGGCGTACAAAAGCTTAAAATAAAATAAACGCACGGAGGCGTTAAATTCACGCAAGGCGTAAATGTTTTTTAAAATTAACGCGCAAAGGCGCGAAAGGTTTGGATTGGCCATAAGGGCCAAGATTGGTGAGTTTTTACTTCGCAAATAGAATGACGATTGTCCGAGCAACGAGACATACGTCAAGTGTTCGTACAACCGGGGAAAGGAGAGACATACGTCAAACCACCCTTTTTCATTCAAGTTTTGTTTGAATTTAAAAACGTATTTTTTTGGGAAGCTAGAAAAGAATGACGATCGTTTAAGCAACGAGACATACGTCAAGTGTTTATTCGATCGAGGAAAGGAGAGACATACGTCAAACCACCCTTTTTCATTCAAGTTTCGCTTGAATTTTAAAAAAGGTATTAATAAAGAAAACGCTCGTTTTTAGAACTTAAATAAAAATAAAAGAAAAGAAATTGTTCAAATTAGTTGTTGCAACCAAAATGAACAAGTTTATCGCTTAATGAAAAAAATGTTTTTGTTGTTTTGATTTTTTTACTTGGAGTTTAAAAAGAAAAATAAATGCGGTGAAATAAACTAAACGCGAGGAATTAAATAAAAGGATCGTTGGATTTAAATAAAAAGATTTTTGTTTATCATGGATTGAATTATATAAAAAAAATAATAAGAGAACAATGCATGTTTATATATATATGTTCCTAAATGTACATATAAATGACATAAAGAAAAAATAAAATGAACAAAAAGAAATAAAAATAAAAAAATAAATGCATATGATAAATGATAGGTAAATAAGTAAATGAGATGCAAAAAACAATAAAACGATAAAAAGAAATAAATAACAAAAAGGAAAAAATTAAATTTGCAAAGAAAATAAAAGAAATAAAATTTTGGGAGGTGTAAAAATTAAAACTAGGGGTGCTAGAAGCCAAAACTAAATCAGATTTGAAAGAAAGGGCCCAAAAAGCATTGGGCTTTCGTAAATTAATCTGGGCCGTCTGATTAATCAGACGGCCCTGATTAAATCACAGGGTAAAGGAACAAGGGCCGTATGATTTAAAAATCAAAGGCCTGGATTACGTGGGTGTACGCTAACGCGTACACCCTGCCTCACTGAAACGGGGAGGGGTATAAATACCCTTCTCCCCTCATTTCTCCTCATTTCTCCCAAATTTTCTCTCTCTTTCTCTTCTTTCTTAGCCTGGCCGATTTCACCCTCTCCCTTCTCTCTAGAATTCTGCCGTGAACAGTGCTCCGGCGTGGTGGCCGGTGGTGGCACCACCGCGCCGGAGCACTAAAAACCACCCCTTTTCAAAATTTTTCCTTCTTTTCTACTATCCTTTTCCTCCCTGAACACGAATCCGGCCCTAGATTTCTCTAAATCTCCTCCAATTTCTCTAGATCTACACTTAAAAAATAGAAAAAATTTTACCCTTTTCTCTTCTCTTTGCTTTGAATACGGCTTTGTGCTTGCTCTTGGGTTGTGGCCGTGTGGTTTGAGGCTTGGGTTGTGGGGGGGTTTGTGTTTGCGCGTGCGTGATTTCTGTTAGTGTGTTGTGGGTTCGTGTGGTGTGTGTATGTGTTGTGGTTGCTGGTTGTGTTGTTTGTGAAGGATTTGTTGAGTTGTGTGTGAGTATGTGTTGCTGATTGTGTGTTGTGTTGTATGCGAAAATGGTTGCTTTGGGTGTTTGTTGGAAAAATGTTTTTTGTTCTTGAAATCTCTTCTCTAAAATTTCTCTCTGTTAAAATTTTTCTCTTCTTGCTGTTGTGCGAAAATGGTTTTTTTGTGAGCTGTTAAAAAATTTTCTTCTCAAAATTTCTTCTGTTTTTTTCTACTCTGTTGATTCTGTTTTATAGAGGAATTATTCAGCTGCTTGTCATTGATGATAAGCTTGCAAGCTGGGTTTTTGTGGATAGAATTTCTGCAATGCATTAAATGGGAAAGTGGTTTTGCTGGATTTGGGGATTTTGTGATGATGATTTGGATGAGATTGAAGGTTTGTGATGATGAAAACCCAGGTTTGGGGGCGTGTGAACAGTACTGCTGGCCATTGACTGTTGACTTGGATTTTTTTGGACTGAATTTGGACTGGATTTGGACAAAAAATGCAAAAAGGAAAAAAAATAATAATAATAATAGTAAAAGTAATAAAAATGATAATAATATAAATTAAAATAAATATTAATGATAATAATAATAAAACTGAAATTAAAAGTAAAAATAAAAAGGGATAAAAAATAAAATTAATAAACAAAACAAAAAATGACATGAGGTATTTTAAAATACCTCCCTGCCGAAATTTCGTCTGAAACGACGAGAATTCTCGGCCTTTTAAAAAGTGCGTAAAACGAGACAATAAATAAAACGAGATAAAAACGGGTCAAAAAATGGGGTATGACAGATGCCCCTATTTAAGTTTCTTCGCTACGGAGATTAAAAGCGAAATTTTGATTCGACGGGTCGAAGAAACTTAAATACAGAGTACACCATTTTTTGACCAGTTTTGGACAGTAAAACAAAATGGATGCGATGCCATGTATGCAAATGTTATGAATGCATGCGATGCACGTATAAATGCAAAATGACAAAGATGACCTGATTGGGGGACAAACAGAGACAAAGGGATACCCGAGTTCGTTAAAGAAACGGGATCCGACTCTATTGGGGATAGTGTTCCACTGGGGAAAAAGGTTAGCCGTTTGGGTTATTGCCGAACTGTTCACTGGGGAGAGTGGGCAATTAACCGCGGGAACCAAAAGGGGTAAAAATGTCAGCTGTTCGGATTGTTGCCGAACTGCCACTGACGACAAGGATTGAATGTAAAGGTCAGCTGTTCGGGTTGTTGCCGAACTGCCACTGACGACAAGAAAATAAATGTCAACTGTTCGGGTTGAATTCCGAACTGCCATTGACTACAAGAAAGTAAATGTCGCGTCAACTGTCCGGGTTGGTTACCGAACCGTTCATTGACGATAGAGAATAAAAGGCATGTCAACTGTCCGGATTGGTTACCGGACCGTTCATTGACGACAGGAAATAAAAGACATGTCAACTGTCCGGATTGGTTACTGGACCGTACATTGACGACAGGAAAATAAAGCATGTCAACTGTCCGGATTGGCTACTGGACCGTACATTGACGACAGGAAAATAAATGTCAACTGTTCGGGTTGAATTCCGAACTGCCATTGACTACAAGAAAGTAAATGTCGCGTCAACTGTCCGGGTTGGTTACCGAACCGTTCATTGACGATAGAGAATAAAAGGCATGTCAACTGTCCGGATTGGTTACCGGACCGTTCATTGACGACAGGAAATAAAAGACATGTCAACTGTCCGGATTGGTTACTGGACCGTACATTGACGACAGGAAAATAAAGCATGTCAACTGTCCGGATTGGCTACTGGACCGTACATTGACGACAGGAAATAAAAGCATGTCAACTGTCCGGATTGGTTACTGGACCGTACATTGACGACAGGAAATAAAAGCATGTCAACTGTCCGGATTGGCTACCGAACCGTACATTGACGACAGGAAATAAAAGCATGTCAACTGTCCGGATTGGTTACTGGACCGTACATTGACGACAGGAAATAAAAGCATGTCAACTGTCCGGATTGGTTACTGGACCGTACATTGACGACAGGAAATAAAAGCATGTCAACTGTCCGGATTGGTTACTGGACCGTACATTGACGACAGGAAATAAAAGCATGTCAACTGTCCGGATTGGTTACTGGACCGTACATTGACGACAGGAAATAAAAGCATGTCAACTGTCCGGATTGGTTACTGGACCGTACATTGACGACAGGAAATAAAAGCATGTCAACTGTCCGGATTGGCTACCGAACCTTACATTGACGACGGTGAGGATGCGACTGACAAGTCGTTCCTTACAGAATTGCCCCTTCACTTGGGGAGAAAGGATGCACAAGCTGTCCATTAAAGAACTTGCCACTTGGCACAACACTGGGGAATATGCACAAGCTGTTCGTTAAAGAACTGCCACTTGGCACAAAAACATGATAAAAAGATGCGCAAGCTGTTCGTTTGAACTGCCGCTTGGCATAAAAGGGTGACATCACTTGACCAAACAGATTGGGGATGACACTTGGGGAATATTTACTGGTGACTATGATGGGATGCCGAGCAAAGTCGGGCTTTGGTTATGATTTGGTATTTGTGAGTGTGAATGATGACTCACTGGGGAATGCCAATAAAATTGGGCTTTGTTTTGTAACATCACTGGAGAATGACATTGGAGGAAAAGAAAAATGCAGATTGCTTATGATTGATTGGTAAGAAACGTGGGGGTTAAAACAACCACGTATAGATGGTATTGTGGTATGTTGCATGTATGAATGCGTATATGCATGATTTGTATGATGGTACAAATGTATGAATGCATGAACGTATGAATGTACTAATGCAGGACTCCCACTGGGGATGTGTGAAAGATTGACTTGCACTGGGGGATACCCTAAATGTTTTGATTTAATGCATGACCGACAACTTGGTGAAACAAGATTTAGACCGGTAAAATGAGAAGTGGACCGACGTCGCATGGCAAACACTCGGTAATCTTTGATGGGGATGATGTCGTAGGGAACACCTCCAAAATGTTGACGGGGTAAAGTCGTAACCGTTGATAAGGAATACATACTTCATGGGGAAATTGTTACTTCATTTGGGGAATCGTGTTAATCCGCTTGGGAAAAGAATTTGTGATTCCGCCGGGAGTGTTTATGTTTTGTTTGGATGCCGAGCGAGGTCGGGCTTTGATTTGTATTTGAATGCCGAGCAAAGTCGGGCTTTGATTAGGGTGCCGAGCGAGGTCGGGCTTTGGTTGGGTGCCGAGCGAGGTCGGGCTTTTTTGTATTTGTGCCAATGATGATTGGGCTTTAGGGGTTGAGACTCCACTGGAGGGATGCCAATAAAAATTGGGCTTTATTTGTGGTTTCGCTGGGGATATAAGGATCATTTTGGAAGCATGATTGATATCCAGCCTTAGATGCCAACGGTGGTTGGGCTTTTGTAAGTAGGTGCCAATGACAATTGGGCTTTTGACTGTTTTGGACAAAGGTTGACTTCCTGGGAGTTTGTTAATCCACCGAGAATTGTGCTAATCCACTGGGGATTATGATTGAATGCCGAGCGAGGTCGGGCTTTGATTCACTGGGGATATTCCCTTTGATTCACGGGGGAACTCCGCCGGGGAAATCTGTTTAGCAATTGACCGTATTTGGCCTGCGAAGTTTATCCGCTCTCGGGATAGCTGCTGACGCGCACTTCAATTATTCGCAAGTCCAAAGAGAATGTGTTTATTATTTATGTTTTCTAAAAAGATTTAAATTTTCTTTTGAAAAAGAGTTTCGTTTCAAGTATTATTATCAAAAATAGAAGAAATGACTAAGCAAAATAAATGGGAATTCCCAACAACATGTAAAGACTTCACTAGGAAGAAATTTTATTAATGGGGTGGTGGCCCGCCAACGGCGTGGCTCCACGGACCTTACAAAGTTGAAAAAATGGTAAATATACAGGGAAGGTTCATTGAACAATAACCGCTATTCCCCCTAACAACTTTGAATTCACTGTTTGGATGCTTCAGATTCCGAGTCCTTTGATAGCTGATTTGCCCCAAGTAAACTGTAGTCAATCAGATGCAGTTATCTTGTCTTTTGATCCTTAATTTTTGCATAGGTCGCCCTTTCGGGTTTTCGACCTATCAGGATGATTATTTCTGTTTTGTGTCTCTAATTTTTGCCTGGACCGCCCTTTCGGGTTTTCAGTCCACCGAGACGCTCATTTTTGCCTAAGCCGCCTTTTCAGGTTTTCGACTTACCGAGCTGTTCTTTTGTTTTTAGACAAAATATTTCTTGACTACATCGGAATTCACAGGACGCGGCAAATCTTCGCCGTCCATTGTCGTGAGAATCAAAGCTCCTCCGGAGAAGACTCTCTTGACTACATACGGGCCTTCGTAGTTAGGCGTCCATTTGCCCCTAGAGTCGGGTTGAAAAGATAGGATCCTTTTAAGCACGAGGTCTCCTTCTTGGATTTCGCGAGGACGAACCTTCTTGTCAAAAGCTTGTTTCATCCTCTGTTGATACAGTTGTCCATGACACAAGGCGGTCATGCGTTTCTCCTCAATTAAGTTCAACTGATCGTATCGGTTTTGACACCATTCAGCCTCTGACAATTTAGCTTCCATCAAGATTCTCAATGACGGGATTTCAACTTCTACGGGGAGCACTGCTTCCATACCGTATACTAAAGAGAAAGGGGTTGCCCCTGTCGATGTGCGTACTGAAGTACGATACCCATGTAAGGCATATGGCAACATTTCGTGCCAATCCTTGTAGGTGACCACCATCTTTTGCACTATTTTCTTGATGTTTTTGTTTGCAGCTTCAACTGCACCATTCATTTGAGGCCTATAAGGAGAGGAGTTATGATGCTCGATCTTGAACTCTTGACATAGCTCCTTCATCATTTTGTTGTTCAGATTGGTCCCATTGTCGGTGATAATCCTGTTGGGAATACCATATCGACAGATGATATGATTCTTAATAAATCGGACCACCACTTGTTTGGTGACGTTGGCGTAGGACGCAGCTTCGACCCATTTGGTGAAGTAGTCAATCGCAACTAAAATGAAGCGATGTCCATTAGAAGCTTTAGGTTCAATCCTACCAATCATATCGATACCCCACATGGAGAAAGGCCAAGGGGAAGAAAGGACATTCAGAGCCGTTGGTGGCATATGAATCTTGTCCGCATAAATTTGACATTTATGGCATTTTCTGGCATGCTTGCAGCAATCACTCTCCATGGTCATCCAGTAATATCCGGCCCTTAAGATCTTCCTAGCCATTGTATGCCCACTGGAATGAGTCCCGAAGGAACCTTCATGTATCTCATGCATTATACGATCGGCTTCTTGTTCATCGACGCATCTGAGTAGCACCATATCAAAATTCCTCTTGTACAAAACTTCTCCATTTAGAAAGAAGTTGCCAGCTAATCTCCGCAGAGTTTTCTTATCCTTGTTGGATGCCCCATGCGGGTACTCTTGCTTTTGGAGGAAACTTTTGATGTCATGGAACCATGGCTGGTTATCTATGACTGCTTCGGCTGCAAACACATGTGCAGGCCTTTCTAGATGCTCAACCTTGATTGTTGGAATCTCACTCCGGCGGCTGATCTCATACATGGAAGACAAGGTTGCCAAAGCGTCCGCCATTTGATTCTCATCTCGAGGAATATGATGCAGCTTAACTTTGTTGAAAAAAGTTAGCAAACGTCTTGCGTAATCTTTATAAGGAATCAAGCCGGTGTGGCGAGTTTCCCAATCTCCATTGATTTGATTGATCACAAGAGCTGAGTCTCCATAAATGTCGAGGTTCTTGATCCTTAGATCAATGGCTTCCTCAATTCCCAGAATACAAGCTTCATACTCCGCCATATTGTTTGTACAGTCGAATGAAAGTCTTGCAGCGAAAGGGAGATGTTTGCCGTCGGGGGTGATGATAACTGCCCCAATTCCATTGCCATAGACATTGACAGCTCCATCAAAGATTAACTTCCATCTAGATTCGGGATCTGGACCTTCGCCGAATAGTGGCTCGTCATAATCCTTCATCTTTAGATACATGATTTCTTCATCGGGGAAGTCAAACTTGATTGGTTGATAATCCTCGATTGGTTGATGAGCCAAATGATCGGCAAGAATGCTGGCCTTGATAGCTTTTTGAGTGTGGTATTCGATGTCGTATTCTGATAACAACATCTGCCATCGGGCGATCCTTCCGGTTAAGGCGGGTTTGTCAAAGATGTACTTGATTGGATCCATTTTGGATATCAACCAAGTAGTATGGTTAAGCATGTAGTGGCGAAGACGTCTAGCAGCCCAAGCTAATGCACAACAAGTCTTCTCGAGTAGAGAGTATCGGGACTCGCAGTCCGTAAACTTCTTGCTTAGGTAGTAGACAGCGTGCTCTTTTCTACCGGTCTCGTCTTGTTGTCCGAGTACACAACCCATGGAGTCTTCCAATACGGTTAAGTACATGATTAAAGGTTTTCCTTCGACTGGAGGAATAAGTATTGGAGGTTCTAGCAGGTACTCCTTGATGCTGTCGAAGGCTTTCTGGCAATCTTCTGTCCATACTACTTCTTGATTTTTGCGAAGTAGCTTGAAGATGGGTCCACAAGTAGCTGTCATGTGGGATATGAATCTAGAGATGTAATTTAAACGTCCTAGAAATCCCCTTACTTGCTTCTCAGTTTGAGGAGCAGGCATTTCTCTGATGGCTTTGACCTTGTCGGGATCTACCTCGATACCCTTTTGACTGACAATGAAACCTAGGAGTTTTCCAGATCTCACGCCGAATGTACATTTGTTGGGGTTCAGGCGAAGCCGATATTTTCTTAGACGTTGAAACATCTTTAGCAAATATTCAACATGCTCCTCTTCATTTCCTGATTTGACAATCATGTCGTCGACATATACTTCAATTTCTTTGTGTATCATGTCGTGGAAAAGAGTAGTCATGCCTCTTTGATAGGTAGCACCCGCATTTGTTAAGCCAAAAGGCATCACTTGATAACAAAAGGTGCCCCATGGTGTAATGAAAGATGTTTTTTCTCTATCTTCAACAGCCATTTTAATTTGATTGTATCCAGAGAAACCATCCATGAAGGAGAATACCTTGGACTTGGCAGTATTGTCGACCAATATGTCAATGTGGGGTAAAGGGAAGTCGTCTTTTGGACTAGCTTTATTTAAATCTCGGTAGTCGACGCACATCCGAACTTTACCGTCCTTCTTGGGGACAGGCACTATGTTGGCCAACCACTGAGGGTATTCTGATGTAACAAGAAATCCAGCGTTAATTTGTTTTTGCACTTCCTCTTTAATCTTGAGGGCCATGTCAGGGCGAGTTCTTCTCAACTTCTGCTTGACTGGCGAACATTCAGGTTTCAAAGGTAGATGATGCTCCACAATCTCGGGATCCAATCCTGGCATATCTTGGTACGACCATGCAAAGATATCCACATATTCTTCAAGAAGCTTGATGATTCTTTCTTTGACGGATGCATCCAACAATGCCCCAATCTTGATTTCTTTCTTGTCCTCTTCGGAACCCAAGTTGATAACCTCTATTGCTTCTTCATGAGGCTGAATAGTCTTCCTCTCTTGTTCTAATAGACGCTTGATTTCGTCCGGAATTTCTTCATCCTCTTCCTCTTCCGCTTCGTAAACAGGGAATTCAAAGTTGGGAGAGAGCCTAGGGTTATGGAGTTCAACGGGTTTATGGACGTTTAGTCTGCAAATGATGGATGATTGATTTTAGTGAAATGAAAGAAAATGCAGACTTTTTAAAAAAAGAAGAAAATATACTTATGATTGATTGATTTTTTTTTTGGTTTTTTGTGTTACCATTTTTTCGGAAAAACGACAATAAAACAACAAAGAGAATAATAGAAAGGTCGTGATAAAAACGACAAATTTTATTTATGATAATAGTACTTTAAACAAGCCCTACATGAGTCCTTCTTCGCTTTGGGCAAGACGAAGGGATCTTTTTTTGAAAACGATAAATAAATAAACACATTACTTAGATAATTGAATAACAGAAGGAACGTCGACAGCGTCCCAATTGCAGCAAACTCCTCCGGGCCTTATATGGACATGTGCCGCTTCTTCCGGTCCATCTTCAGTGATGGCGTTAGTTTCTAAGCTGGCGCTGCGGAAAATGTCCTTGAGCGATTCAATGCTAGTACTCGGTTCGGCAACTTTTGTAGTTGAAGTGAAGCCCAACCCCTCTCGATGCCTATGCTCCGGAAGGTTTATTGTCTTTCCCCAACCCGGGAGTAAATCATCTCGCACTGTCCTTTGTGCACTTTCGTAAGACATCATGGATGCTCCCTTCTTTATAGCACTCCCCTCATCCAAGGAAAGACCTTGGAATGATGTCCCATCAACAGTATCAGCACCGATGAACGAGAAAGCCGACAAATGGCTGACTAATAAAGCCTCCTCCCCTCTCACAGTGACTAGCTTTCCGTTCTTCACAAACTTCAGCTTTTGGTGAAGTGTGGACGTTACTGCTCCGGCTTCATGGATCCATGGACGTCCTAACAAACAGCTGTATGCTGCTTGTATGTCCATTACTTGGAAGGTGATTTGGAATGTGTGCGGCCCGACTGTGATGGGCAAATCTACCTCTCCAATTACTGACTTTCTTGAGCCGTCGAAAGCTTTGACAACCACCCCACTTGGCCTCATGGGGGTCCCCTGGTAAGAAAGCTGATCAAGGGTTGTCTTGGCCATTACGTTCAATGAAGAACCGGTATCTACAAGTACGTTTGCTAAAGCATCCGACTTGCAGTTTACCGAGATGTGTAACGCCAAATTATGGTGCCTTCCTTGCTCCGGGAGCTCCTCATCACTGAAGCTTAAGTTGTTACATACAGTGATGTTTCCAACAATGCCCCCGAATTGGCCAAGGGTTATATCGTGCTCCACGAAGGCTTGGTTCAAAACCTTCATCAATGATTCTCTATGTGCTTCGGAGTTTAACAGTAAGGACAGCATAGAGATCTTCGAAGGTGTTTGCAACAACTGGTCCACAACCTTATATTCGCTTTTCTTGATTAGTTTCAAAACCTCATCAAGATCCGAATCGGTATTTGCCCCACTGGATTGACCTACATCTTTGTTTGTGCAGGGGTCTTGGGCTTGCCTTGGTTCAAGTACCGGGGTATTGACCTTTTCTTGGACTACTGCGGGAAGAATCCGTCCACTCCTTAGCACCTTGCTACTGTCCGTGATATTACCGACAGGGGCTAAAGGAGGAATTGGTACCTCTTGACCTTCATTCACCATGGTCGCAAGGTATTTGTAAGGAACTGCCTTGTTGGAAGTGTATGGGGCAGGCCCTGGTAAGCATATTATGAGACGAGTAGCGGCAGGCTCTTGGCTGCCGGGGGCTAACTCCAAGTAATCCGGGATATTAAATTCCGGGATTATAACACATATGCTTTTGTCCCTTTTCGTGACAACAAGCTCCTTTTTGTCCAACAGTCCTTGTATGTCACTTTGGATTTTTGTACATCCTCGAGGACTCACTGAGCATTCTTCACACCTAGCATGATCGTGCTCGAACATCGCTGCCCTACACATCTTGATGTGCAGTGGAACTAACGGCGTCTTGATGTCTTGGGCCTTCAAAACAGGACTGGCTCCTTGACATTCTTGAACCATGTTGATAGAGGAGACATGGTTTGGCAGCGGGTTAGTTTGGACGTTTGGGTTTGAGTCCTTGAAGGTCAACACCTTAGTACGGACTAGCTTCTGGACCTCATTTTTTAGAGCGAGGCAACGTTCAACGTCATGTCCCGATGCCCCTTGGTGGTATGCACAAGTAAGGTCGGAGCGATACCATGGGGGTAACACGTTTGGTACGGGAGGTGGTGCCTTTGTTTGCACGAGGTTCCTCGCAAGTAAAGCCGGGAGCAAGTCCGCGTACTTCATTGGTATCGGATCGAATACCGCCCTTGGGCGATTTTGAGGATTAAAGGGTAGTTGAGGTGCTTGAGGTCGGAATTGCTGCTGACCTTGCGGGCGTTGTTGTGGATAATATGGTTGTGGATTTTGTGGAGGTTGTTGTTGTTGATATGCTGGTTGATAAGGAGGGGGAGGCCTTTGTGGGACCTGGATTTGGTAGCTTGGAGGTGTTGAGATGGTAGGGGAAATAGCAGAGATATGTGGATATGTTGAGTACCCTTGATGAGGTCCTCCATGGCCAATCATGCCGATATCTTGCTCTTTCTTCCTCGGGTAGCCACCCCCGAATCTCTTAGCGCTGCTTGATGGAGCACTTTCTTTCACCAAGCGTCCCTCTCGGACCGCATCCTCCAAACGCACGCCCATGCTTACCATCTCGGTGAAGTCACTTGGCGCACTCGCAACCATTCGTTCATAATAAAAGGAGCCAAGAGTATTCAAGAATATCTTGGTCATTTCCCTCTCTTCAAGAGGCGGGCTGATCTGAGCCGCTATCTCCCTCCATCTTTGTGCGTACTCCTTAAAGGTCTCCTTGTCCTTTTGGGCCATGGCCCGGAGTTGGTCCCGATCCGGGGCCATGTCCAAATTATATTTGTATTGGCGGACAAACGCCTCTCCCAAGTCATTGAAGGTGCGGATTTTAGTACTATCCAAACCCATGTACCACTTTAAAGCGGCACCGGTTAAGCTATCTTGAAAATAATGTATGAGGAGCTGATGGTTGTCGGTTTGCGTTGACATCTTCCTTGCATACATTACCAAGTGACTTTGCGGGCAAGTATTTCCCTTGTACTTTTCAAAATCCGGGACCTTGAATTTAGGAGGGATCTTGACATTAGGTACAAGGCAAAGATCATGGGCGTCCTTCCCGAATAAATCTTTCCCTCGGAGGGCCTTGATCTCCTTTTGCATTTCCTCGAATTTTTCTTGGAAATCGGCCATCCTATCCTGGGCACCTAAGCTTTCGGCACGAAAGATAGGCCCGTGATCATGTTGAGTGGTATGGACCACTGGCGTTGTAAAGGCCACAGTAGCCGGAGAGAAGGTAAACTCGGGTTGAGATACCGGAGCTTCTGGGAGAGTAGTGGGAATTGGGATAGATTCTTCACCGAACTCAAAAGGCATGCCCCACGTACAACCGAGGGGTTTAGAGTGTTGTGGAGCATTGACATGTAATGATGAAGTCGAAGCAAATGCCGATGCTTGCTCTTGAGAACTGGAGGGAGGAGGAGGAGGTGTCGGTATTTGCGCGGCAGCTAGTAGCTTCACTAACTCCGTTAGTTTCTCCATCTCCGTTTTCATGGATGTTAATTCTTCACGAAGCTCGTGATTCTCTTGCTCTAGGTTCTCCATTTTCTTCTTTAAAGCTGCTCGAGTGTTGTAGGCGTGAGTCACTTCAAGACGATGAGCCACTTCTCTTTATGGAAAGACGCGTAGTGTTGCGGAGAAAATGCGAACACTGAATACTCGATTTGGATTATGAGAAATCCTGAGGATAAGAAAGAAAAGGGAATGAGTTTTGGACTCGAAGATGGACATATGCATGATATTGAATGATGTTAATGTAAAATGCATGAAAAATTCTTATTTTGTCTTGCTTTATTAGGAATTTAAAAGTGCGCAATTAATATTAGCAATTAAAATAATAAAGGCCAAGAAAATAATATTGTTCAAAATATTTTATTTGATTGAATAACATTGAGATTACAAAGGGTAATTAATGCTAATACAATCAAATAGCTGCTCGCTTTTCGGCCTTGGCGATTTCCTCCCTATAGAAGTCTAAAGTGTCCTTGCAGAACTTCATGAAGGTCTTGACTTTCTTAGGGATGTCAAAGTATGGCATGACTAGCTCGGCCTTGGCTAGTTTCTTTGGAAGCTTGGCGATAACCATGTTGGAGAACGCAACCAATCTTGTGAAGTCTTCACTTAACCGGGTGGCGTCTTGCCATACAAACTCGATCACTTCCTTGCGCTGAGCTAGCTGGACGTTTGCACTCCTAATCTCATCAAGGAGTCTTGCAATGTGGTTTCCATGTTCTCTTGCAATCTTGTCGAAGTACTCTTCATATTTCTTGATGTCCGCTTCGAGGTGATTGCATTGTAGCTTTCCTTGATGAGAAAGGCTTTCATATCTTTGCCTTTGGACGCGTTCGGCTTGGAGCTGCTCTTTGTAGTCCTTGACGACTACTTGGAGTTGTTGATCTTTCTCTTGAAACTTCAACCTCCACTTCCTTTGAGCTTCGATAGCTAGCTCGCCGAATTTCTTAAGTTCTTGGTTGGAATGCAAAACTCTTTCCAACTCCTCGTCCTTGGCAATAAGATTGGAATCCGCACTAACCAAGCCACCCCCGATCCACTCTCTTTTCCCTTCGGAGATTCTTAAACGTTTTTCACACGTTAGAAGAGAAATTGTTGCTTCGTCGCGAGATCTCTTCATCCTTGTGGTTTCTCCTAAAGCTTGGAGGTGCTTTAATTCTAGTTCTCCATTTTTGTTTTGGAGTTCTCGAATTTTAGCTTTGAGTTCCTCCGCTTCCTTGTTGGGAATGGTAGTGGTCGGTTTAGGTGTATGAGGTTTAGGAGGGCATATGACCCCGAAGGGTAACTTGATTATTTTCACCCTCTCCTTCACCCATTGAGTATATAATGGCTTGGCCACACAATTCCTCTTGCCCACTTTTCCTTTGTGCATTTGATTCCAAGCTCCTCGGATTCTTTCTAGCAAGGCTAAGTCTTGATCTCCCTCTCTTAAGAAGAAAGGTTCTAGCAAGAGATCACCGGGTTTGTCGTCCATGGAATAGCCTAGCTGGCGAAGAGAGAGGACCGGATTATAGTTAATACATCCTTTAGTACCAATGAGGGGTACATTAGGAAAATCCCCACAACTTAGGATAATTTCCGGGTCCTCTAAATTCGGAGAAAACCAATGGATGTCCTTCTCGGTGAGAGCTAACATCCTTTGCGACCACTTGAGCTTGGCCCGATTCTCCACAAAGTCCCGACTTCTCGGCATATGCGATATTAACCATATGTACACTAGAGGGGTGCAACAAGAAATAATGCCTCCTTTCCCTTTTTCATGCCTAGCATAAAGTGAGTGATAGAAATCCGCTAGAAGTGTAGGCACCGGATTCTTAGTTAAGAATACGCCTATGGCTGGGAGATCTATGATATTTTCCATATTAGGGAACAATACTAGCCCGTACATCAAGAGAGCTAGGATTGCGTTGAATGCTTCTCCCTCTTTGTTGGCCAATGAGCTTCGAGCCTTAGCCTCCAAAAATTTCCTTGTAAAACCCTTGGTATTTCCTCTAATTTCCAAGTTCGGTGCTATCTCTTGGATACCAAGGTGCAATGATTCGGCGATGGCCTCTAAGGTAGGATCCTCCTTCAAACCGAGGTAAGGTCCATGATCTTTCAAAGTGCATCCCAAAATCCTCTCAAATTCCTCCAAGGTAGGGGCTAATTGGAAGTCTTGGAAAGTGAAGCATCGGAGTGGTGAATCAAAGAATTGGGCTAAGGTAGTTAAGGCCATAGGATCTACCTTCACGGGCAAGAGATCGAGTATCAAACCATAGCTTGTTTCAAAGCTGTTCTTGTCGACCGAAGAGAGCCGTTGACTTAAAGCTAGCAAACCCTCCACTTTAGGGATTTTGACCTTGAAAGGAAATGTATTTCTTTTTCCGGAAGCCATATCTTTTTGCTAATTTTTGATTGCCTTTTAATTTCCTATAAAGCAAGACGACGTGCAAAATTATTTTCCATGAATACAAATGTATGGTATGCATATGTATGTATGTTCAAAAAATTCCCCCCATCCTCACGTGTGGGCACTAAAGGTGAGATTTTCTAAAAGGTCCCTAGAGATCACGGACTTCACATGGAACTATTGTCGTCAATTGCAAATGCTCGCAAGACCTCAATAAATTCCAAGTGAAATCTACTCTAGGCGGGGTTTTCGCATCTTCCCTTCAAGACATACGTCAAGTGGGCCTCCGCTACGCAACCCCATCCTATCTTAATTTCTCTCAAAGCTCGGGAATAGAGCCTCACACGTCCGGCATTAACCCGAACAATGTGGAGTAACACCGCTCAAGTAACCCCACAACATATATAATATAAAGCAATATGAAACATATACGTATAAAGCGAGAAAAAATAAACAAATAAAGATGATAAGGCATAAGCGTGCAAGCAAAAAATAAAAACATTTTATCCTAAAAGCCGACTAAGATAGGCTTGACTTATTTATGCACAAACAAAGTGTTTTGTGCAAACTCCCCAGTGAAGTCGCCATTTCTGTCGCGTCGAATTTCGGATGTCAAGCTATTGACTAGCATTGAATCACTAAATTTAAATCACGACTGAACTTTTAATTTTTCGGGGAAAAAGGAAAAAAAGTTCTAAATTACCTTAAAAGAGATTTTAGGTTCGAAAGTCGATTATGCGAGGGGAAGGTATTAGCACCCCTCACATCCGTTGTACTCAACGGGAACCTCTTAGTTGGCTTAGGCTTAAAATGTTTTTTGACGTTTTGCTTGCATGCTTAATCATATATATATATATAAAGGAACAAGTAAATAAAATGTGAGGTTTTTAAATAACGGGCTTGACAAGACGTCGGTCTTGCTCCTACGTATCTCCCGGTAGTCGGAGAATTCAAAGCTTACGTAGTTCTTGAAAAAAGAATTGTTCGAAAACGCACAAAGGCGTAAAAAGCTTAAAAAGGTAAAGACAGACGCTAAGGCGATAAACTCGCGCAAAGCGTAAATATTTAAGGAAAAAGACAGACGCACAGAGGCGTAAAATGTTTGAAAATAAAGACAAACGCACGGGGGCGTACAAAAGCTTAAAATAAAATAAACGCACGGAGGCGTTAAATTCACGCAAGGCGTAAATGTTTTAAAATTAACGCGCAAAGGCGCGAAAGGTTTGGATTGGCCATAAGGGCCAAGATTGGTGAGTTTTTACTTCGCAAATAGAATGACGATTGTCCGAGCAACGAGACATACGTCAAGTGTTCGTACAACCGGGGAAAGGAGAGACATACGTCAAACCACCCTTTTTCATTCAAGTTTTGTTTGAATTTAAAAACGTATTTTTTGGGAAGCTAGAAAAGAATGACGATCGTTTAAGCAACGAGACATACGTCAAGTGTTTATTCGATCGAGGAAAGGAGAGACATACGTCAAACCACCCTTTTTCATTCAAGTTTCGCTTGAATTTTAAAAAGGTATTAAAAAAAAAAACGCTCGTTTTTAGAACTTAAATAAAAATAAAAGAAAAGAAATTGTTCAAATTAGTTGTTGCAACCAAAATGAACAAGTTTATCGCTTAATGAAAAAAATGTTTTTGTTGTTTTGATTTTTTTACTTGGAGTTTAAAAAGAAAAATAAATGCGGTGAAATAAACTAAACGCGAGGAATTAAATAAAAGGATCGTTGGATTTAAATAAAAAGATTTTTGTTTATCATGGATTGAATTATATAAAAAAAATAATAAGAGAACAATGCATGTTTATATATATATGTTCCTAAATGTACATATAAATGACATAAAGAAAAAATAAAATGAACAAAAAGAAATAAAAATAAAAAAATAAATGCATATGATAAATGATAGGTAAATAAGTAAATGAGATGCAAAAAACAATAAAACGATAAAAAGAAATAAATAACAAAAAGGAAAAAATTAAATTTGCAAAGAAAATAAAAGAAATAAAATTTTGGGAGGTGTAAAAATTAAAACTAGGGGTGCTAGAAGCCAAAACTAAATCAGATTTGAAAGAAAGGGCCCA
The DNA here is from genome assembly GCA_018208015.1 of Medicago ruthenica. Classification (NCBI taxonomy): domain Eukaryota; kingdom Viridiplantae; phylum Streptophyta; class Magnoliopsida; order Fabales; family Fabaceae; genus Medicago; species Medicago ruthenica. The sequence continues at coordinate 1,172 of WNNG01000502.1, read as the reverse complement.
AAAAGCATTGGGCTTTCGTAAATTAATCTGGGCCGTCTGATTAATCAGACGGCCCTGATTAAATCACAGGGTAAAGGAACAAGGGCCGTATGATTTAAAAATCAAAGGCCTGGATTACGTGGGTGTACGCTAACGCGTACACCCTGCCTCACTGAAACGGGGAGGGGTATAAATACCCTTCTCCCCTCATTTCTCCTCATTTCTCCCAAATTTTCTCTCTCTTTCTCTTCTTTCTTAGCCTGGCCGATTTCACCCTCTCCCTTCTCTCTAGAATTCTGCCGTGAACAGTGCTCCGGCGTGGTGGCCGGTGGTGGCACCACCGCGCCGGAGCACTAAAAACCACCCCTTTTCAAAATTTTTCCTTCTTTTCTACTATCCTTTTCCTCCCTGAACACGAATCCGGCCCTAGATTTCTCTAAATCTCCTCCAATTTCTCTAGATCTACACTTAAAAAATAGAAAAAATTTTACCCTTTTCTCTTCTCTTTGCTTTGAATACGGCTTTGTGCTTGCTCTTGGGTTGTGGCCGTGTGGTTTGAGGCTTGGGTTGTGGGGGGGTTTGTGTTTGCGCGTGCGTGATTTCTGTTAGTGTGTTGTGGGTTCGTGTGGTGTGTGTATGTGTTGTGGTTGCTGGTTGTGTTGTTTGTGAAGGATTTGTTGAGTTGTGTGTGAGTATGTGTTGCTGATTGTGTGTTGTGTTGTATGCGAAAATGGTTGCTTTGGGTGTTTGTTGGAAAAATGTTTTTTGTTCTTGAAATCTCTTCTCTAAAATTTCTCTCTGTTAAAATTTTTCTCTTCTTGCTGTTGTGCGAAAATGGTTTTTTTGTGAGCTGTTAAAAAATTTTCTTCTCAAAATTTCTTCTCTGTTTTTTTCTACTCTGTTGATTCTGTTTTATAGAGGAATTATTCAGCTGCTTGTCATTGATGATAAGCTTGCAAGCTGGGTTTTTGTGGATAGAATTTCTGCAATGCATTAAATGGGAAAGTGGTTTTGCTGGATTTGGGGATTTTGTGATGATGATTTGGATGAGATTGAAGGTTTGTGATGATGAAAACCCAGGTTTGGGGGGCGTGTGAACAGTACTGCTGGCCATTGACTGTTGACTTGGATTTTTTTGGACTGAATTTGGACTGGATTTGGACTGGATTTGGACAAAAAATGCAAAAAGGAAA